>JAQIXD010000151.1:0-37755 GCA_034699985.1 Minunthozetes semirufus
TAATCATGTTTAAAATTTCATTGAAATCGGAACACTTTTATTGTGTCAAATTGTGTCAATCTTCCGTTATAGTCTTTGAACATAAAGTCAATAATTTGCTTTAATCGCTTATTATCGTCAAATCTTTTTGAATAAATATCTAATAATTAGTAATAATATTAGAAAACCAAAGAAAAAACATTTGAATGTTTAAAACAAGTTGAGTTACGAATACCATTGGAGACCAAACCCACTATTTTTTTCAATTGATTTAATTTTTGTTTTTTGGATTCAATCAAATCGTAAGCGAAAAGAATCAAAAAGTGATTAAATTATCGATATTTTGCTGTTTATCTGAAGACATCTTTTTATTGAATAAATAACTAACTCGTGTTTACTGGGCTCTGACGGGGCGTAGACTCTGAATAATAATTAATACAAAAAACTAAATATATTTCACTTCATTACTCATTCTATGAACAGAATATTATCGAAATAATTATCAGAATCAATAACTTTAAGAAATGTATCCAAACAAAAGTTAATCTATCATAGAATTAATCAAAGGCACAGCACATACATCTAATAATTGAGAGATTTTTCGACAACGAAGGGGAGTACCCATAAAAATCCAGTCCATTTTTTAGTTCAACTCTTATTATATTATCATTAGTACAAAGGTAGAGCCAATTTCATAAAAATCATTTACAAGAGAGAGATCCACATGCAATACAATGCATTGTACTATATATATAGCATGTTTTCAAGTGCTTTTACAGAAAATGATCTTGTCAATTTGACAAATTGGTAGTAAAATAGCTATAAATTCGAATGATTTTCAAAGCTTTGAAAAAAAGTTTTCTTTAAGTCTTCAGTAATTTTCTGAACGAAGAGACGTTTAGATGAATAAAAGCCAACATTTGAGGCAAACACTTGAAAGACAAAAAGTTACCCAAATATTCGTAGCGCACAGAATAACGTTGAGTACATCCTTGCCTTCGGGCTATTTCAAGGTTACGGAACAACAAATCCAACAAAATTTATGGCAAAAGAAAAAACACCGAAATTTAGAGCAGAGAAAAGTTCTTCGCTTTAATACATTGAATGACAAAACAAAATACGAAAAATACAAATAAATTGAAGTCATGTCTAATCATAATTTGCATATCATTTCTGTCACTGAATTTCAAATGAATGAAATGAATCCAATTTAAATAAAAATAAATAAAAAGATGAAATTAAACCACAAATATAAAATGACCTATATCACATTATCACATTATTATATTATCATATTATACCATATCATATGAAATATAATATAATACCAATTAATAAATTTATTTGTCTTCAAAAATAAGGTGATCTGAAGTTTTTGTCGGCTTTGAAACAACAAAACCCAGGACTCAAAATATTAGTGTCTTTGAGGCCCAGCAATAATCAGTTCATTTTGGAAGAGTCCGAGAGATCAAACTCAACCTCTTTAGCCGTGAGATCGAAGTTTGCGAAACGCGTTCGTGAGTTCATCAGAAGGCACGGACTCGACGGAGTAGATCTCGATTGGGAGTACTTCAAAGAGGCTCACAATCACATCACTAAACGGGAAACCCTGTTATCTGTGCTCAGTGTGAGACCTAATTTACAAATCATGTTATTCTTCCCATATTTTAATTCAATTTAACAAAATTATAATCATTTGGTTTTTAGGTATTGAATAATGAATTAAAGCCATTAAATGAGACCTCAGAGGAGAGCCACAACTTGTTGTCGATCACTACTTCAAAATATGCTCGAGATTTGGCTGATTATTATGACTTTTCAGAAATATATAGGTATTTATACATTTCTATATATTTGTATTAAACCAATAAGTTTTGATCCAATTTAGAACTCGTTTTTTTTTATTTATGATTTTCTCACAAATTATAGATTTGTTGATTTTGTAAATGTCCCGGCTTTCAATTTTGACGCCAATCCTAAGGCAATCAGCCATCCCTCAAGACTTCACGGATTAAATGATATGCAAAATATGGTAATTATTTTTCTAAAAAAACACATTAATAGAAAAGATAAGCCCACAAAGTGTTCAGGAAATAGACCACTAATCAGATAAAAGGTGCAGAAAATAATTATAGGATTTTTTTTCAGCTTGCGCATTTTCTTATAATAATCATAGTTTTTATCTTTTATTAAATAATAAAAACTTTTCAATTTATTTCAAATAGGATTCAATTATCGATTTAGTATTAGCCCTGGGATTACCTCAAGAACAGTTAGTGCTTGGTGTTCCGGCTCATGGTACACTTTACAAACTATTAAACATATCACTGAGTGAGCCGGGATCACCTGCCAGTGCTTGGAATAACGAAGAAGTGATTATCTCTCACTCAAAGGTTTGAATAAAATTCAAAATCAAATGATTGCTATAAAAATAAAATTGTGTACAGATTTGTAGCGTAAGAGATAACAATAACTGGACTCTGGTTAGAGATAAGGATCTAACGGCACCTTATATTCACTTCAGAGATAAATGGATTGGATTTGACGATGAGATCAGCATTAAATTAAAGGTAAGAATAAATTAATAGAGATTACAATAAACACAAAAAACATGAAAAGACTAAACAACTATTACTATTGAAATGGATTTTGTTTTTGATTGATTTCAGGCCAAATATATTGTATTGAGGCAATTGTCAGGTCTGGCCCTATGGACTCTTAATGATGATGATTACTCTGGGAGTTGTGGTTATGGTCCGTTTCCTCTCTTGCAATCAATAAGAAGTGTTTTCTTGAAACCAATTGAAAACATAAATAACAGAAAAATAGATTCCTATCAACAAAATAATGACATAAATGATAGTAATTTTGTTGCTGTCATTGAAAAGTATGGTAATGTTGAGAGAATAACAGAGAGCGAAGACGAGAATGAGTTATCATGCACAAATCTCGGATATATTAAACATCCGAACGACTGCTCAAAGTTTTACCGTTGCGTTCATTTCAATAAAAATGACGAAAAGCCAGAAATATTTCAGTATAACTGTCCCGTTGGTCTTGTGTTTGATGAACGATATGAGATGTGTAACTGGCCCTCATGGTCTCCCCCTTGTCTTGGCTCAGGAGAGATAGTGACGACACCAAAGAAGAGATTTGTTTGTCCCACTTATGGCTACTTTCAAGACCCAGAAAATTGTGAATATTTCTACTACTGTTCCGATTTCGGCAAAAGTTATTTACAGTCCTATCAAATGAAATGTCCCTTTGATTTGGCCTTCGATGAGGAAAAGCTTCTTTGTAACTGGAAATGGCTCGTCAAAGGATGTCCACCAGTTGATCCAGAAGATCAAGTTATAAGAGATTTACCACATTTATTGAATCAAAATGGAGGCGCTGAAGAATCTGATGACAAAATTATGGAGCGCTCAGACTATATAGATGTGGACCAAACCTATCAGATGTTTAATAGCGATAATTCAAATCAAAACACAGGTTCAGATCCGGACAGGAAAGAGGGCTCACGTTTCAGACGAATCACTCAATATATGACTAAATTTGTGGGAGATTTGGGAAATCGAATCAAATCTATGTTTTCTACGAAAATCGATTCGAGAAGTGATAAAAATGGGAACCGATGGCTGTCCCGAATGAATCACTACATCCCTAAGTTTAGTAAAAAGAGAAATCCGTATACAGACAGGAATGCAAATAATAGACCCCATAATAGAGTGCCAAATATCTACGATCCTCTCGTAAGTATCCCTATTCTTGAGATCAGACCTGATTCACAGATAAGAAAAAGACCAAATAAAGCACACCCACAACGAAAAGTACCCATCACTACCATTTCCAATAGTCATCCGATAAATCACTTGTCTTTGAGTGGATTACAAGATCCTAATGATATGTTTCAACTCTCATCGATCACCAAAACTGTTCAGAAATTACAAGAAATGATTCCTTTGAAAAACACAAAGAGTAGGAACCGAGGAAAAGAACAGATTGCACAGTCATCTAACATCAAAGAGGTTAAAGTGCCAATGGGTTCGTCCACAACTTTAAACCCATCTCGAAGACCACAAAAGAATTCTGGAATCAAAAACAGAATTCGATCGAAATTCCATTTCCCAACTGTCGAACCGATACTAATCGAGACAATGGAAGAGTTGGAAATACCTCATTATTTGCCAAAACCACATCACTCTCGACAACCGATTCCACCGCCAAAGAAATCCAATGTTAGGAATCAACAGCAGACCTATTTGGGTGGTCTTCCGGATCAAAAGGAAGTGTTGCACTTCAAGCCTGAAGAACTAAATCTGGAATCAATCAAAATCGATACAAAACGACCACAACTACTACCGGAAAGAGAAGTTGAAAAACCGGTTAACAAGAAATATACTAATAATCAGAAAAATAAAAATCCAATTGAAATCAATTTCCAAAACATTGATTCAAAACTTTTGGATTCATTTCAATACTCTTTGACAGAAAATAACAAAAATGATTTCCAAACCATTCATTTGGCGAATAACCCAAACAAAGAGATCAAAATTAACGTCAATAAGGATTCGGTGCCAATTAAACAGAATTCTGGTCAGGAATTCCTATCGCAAAATAGACACAATTCACAGAAGAAAGGCCGACCTCTTCCACAATTTCCTCAAATTCCAGAAATACCTGCCTTTGCTTTCAGCGAATTGAAAGTTCCGGATATTTCCAAATATACCACTCATTTGACAGATCTTCGCTTCCAAAACGAAAAACCCCAACAAATACCGATTGAAAAGATAAAAGTGTCGGAATCTGCTCCAAATAATGGTCAGCACAAAGAACGCCAAAAAGTTCAGAACTCGAAGAATAAACCCAAAAATAATTTGCCAATAAATTCGATGAATTTTGGGCCTTCCGTTCAATACTTGAACCAATTTATGCCGCATAATATGGAATTACTTCAGAAACAAGTCTACAAACCAACCGCTCCTCAAATAAAACCAGAATCAGTGCCACAACAAGAAGGACATAGAAATGTAGTTCGAAATCAGAGGCCAACAAATACTAAATCCAATTCAGTCAGACCTCAGAGGCCAGAACAGGACAGACCAGAACAACCGCAACCAATGATCCATTTCCAGGATATCCCAGAATTTGAAGCGAAAAAGATTTTGAATAATAGACCGAAAGAAAACAAATTATCGACTCATTCACCACCGAATCAACAAAATGATAGACATATTCAAAGACAAAAAGATTTCGATGACTTAAGGCATATAAACCCATATAATGATAACACACACAAGAAGAATGTGGATCAATTGGATGTGTCCGCATCAATCAATGAACACTTCGCTACTTATCATCGTCCGAACCAAAGACCAAATTATGATAAGTTTAGCGCAAATAAAATGAATACATTATTAGACATAACTAATAATAATAACAGAATTAAGTCACCGCAAGGTCTGATGAATGCATACAAAGAACCTCAAAAGTCTCAACTCCTTATTGTTCCCGTTTCTGATGACTACTCATCAGAAGGACACAAATATTCTCATTTGGAGACCATATCTAAAGAACATCCAAAACTATTTTCTGAAGATTTGATGAATGAATTGAGGAATAAGAATAACTTCCACTCAGAGGTTAAGACAACTTCTCGACCACGAGTTATATTCACGGCTCCGGCAACGGCTGCAACTTTGGGCCCTTCTCTAAGTGATGAATACATTATGCTTATGCTTAACAATGAGCACAACCTTCTTAACCACAGCGACGGACAGAAATCAATTCACGAAATATTCAAGAAAACTGATGGAAAGTTATATAACTTGGAAACTGGAAGTTCCAATACATTGGTAGCGCTGGTACCCAAAACAGCCACTACTCCTAAACCAGTATTATATGAGTCGATCCCTAATATGGTGTCATTTAATGTGACTCAACCCCCGGTTGTTATTAAGTTTGAGATTCCGCGCCCGAAATCAGACGTTTTTCATTCGATTGTTCAGAAGGTTAGGTCTGAGTGGTTGTCGGCGCCTTACTCTCACTCTGGTTCATCAACTCTACCTCCATATCATATCATACGACATTCTGCAACAGCTCAGCCATATATTCCATACTCAACGACAACAACTCAACCAACGATAGATTTTTCGAATCAGAATTTGCCCTCAATTTACGACTCTTTGCAACAGATATTAGCGCAAAACCAAAACCAATGGACACAACCCCAAGCAACCACTACTCCCGCACCTGAAACAACTGCTGCACCGACGACACCGTCAACACAATCGTCAGTGATTTTAGAACACATCCCTCTCTACGACGGATACACTAATACTAACACTAATCCCAATCATACAAATGGGATGTCGTGGCCACAGAATTCTGGTGGTATACCCTGGTATCAGCAGGTTATTTCATATCCTGCGCCTGGCAATCCTTACCCACCAATGCAAGGATATCCTCAAATGGTACCCAATGGTTATCCATATTATCCGATGCAAAGCGGTTATGGATATAGAAGTCCACCGAGTATGCCGGCCCCCACTCATTCGTTTCAGCCACAATTTTTAGCACCGAATATAACAGCAAATAATTGGTATGACTTTTATGGAAACGATCAAAAAGAATCCGATGAAACCACTATTACATCCACGACTACCACCACAACAACAACTACTACAACAACTCCTTCCACTACAACTGAAAGTATCTCTTCCTCAGCTGCAACACAAAGATCAGTACAGAGAACAAGGAATAGGCCGTCCTTTGCTAGAAGAACTTCAACAACTAGAAAACCGAGAACAACCACCGAAGAGGTTAAAGTCGAGTCATCGACACAGAATTCATTCGACATTCAGAGGTCTCATATCAAAGACAAACCGAAAATTGAAGTCTTTATCGTTGATCAACACAATGACAAAGTAGAAGAGCCTCAAAGACAACCAGACATTCCTGATACAGATGTCAAAGTAGTATATATGGACGGATCAAAAGAAGATCAAAAGCAAACGCATTACACAAATGTTAGTCCAAAACAAGAATCACAAGAAAGATATGGTTTGAGGAATGGTATTAAACCAACGAACAAACAAAACAATCAAAGAGATAGAATCGAACCGACCTTTGAATCGGAATCAATCCCTTTCGAACCATTGCCTCCATTGACAGGTATTGCAGTTAAAAGTTATTTGTTTTACTCATTGAATTGCATTTTCAGAAACGACTTATACGTCAAATAAAGATATCGAATACGAAGACGAACCAGAAGTTGGTTCGATAGTCACCGAAGAGATAAAAAACGCACCGATGAGTCCAGTGGCCAAAGTTGAGAGTCAGCCAAATGTATATAATAGCAACCAATATCCAGGTATTCGGAATATCACTGAAAACGCAGTACCAGAGTCTGCCTGTACCCGACCCGGACTATTCCAACACCCGTTTGACTGCAATAAGTATTACGAGTGTTATTGGGATAAGTATATCAACAAATTCACGATTCACTCATTTGAATGTCCCGTAAAACTGGCGTTTGATTCACGAATCGTTGGATGCGGTCTTCCCAATGACCCAACAATTTGTGTTCAGTATTAGTGGCCAACAATTTACTCATCGATTGACACAAAAAGAGTCATTGAATAGTGTTTTTTGAAATTAAGGGAAAGCATTGGATCTATTGATTCGCAAATAATTTATTTATTCATTAGTTTTCAAATCAAATCATATTTTTGTTTTAAAATTCAAAATAAAAGTTAATTTAATTCATATTTTCATTCAATTAATTGCTTTGTTTTTCACTTTTGAGGGATGAATTACTTTCAAATAAAGACAGACTGTTTTCTGGAAGTTTGATATGTGAACCCATTCCTGAAAATATTGATATAATTGTAAACATTTTTTGAAAAAATTGAGAAAATAAACGAAAAAATTGTTAAAAACCTCAATATCTGTGTCTCTGTTCCTGATAGCGACCACTCCTTTTTCAATGCTCTCGTCGTCCAGAATAACGGCGAAAGGAATTCCCAATTCGTCACAACTTTCAAATAGATATCACTTTATTTAAGAGTTAATAGATTAATGGCTAACCTCTTGATGTCTACGGGTTTGTTGGCAAAGAAGGGAAGTACCGATATTTCAAATTCGTTGAGCATTTCAATCAAATATTTTGTTATTTCAATCAAACGATTGTTTATTCGTTTATTATCTCTGAATATAAACGCAATCTTAAAGGGGGCTAAAGAAGAGTTGATCCGTAGTTTCTATTTTAGAAGATTTTTTGTTAGATTTTGTATATCTTTGATAATAGTTGTCATACTTTAACAGTTTTTCCGTTTTTAAGAGTCTTTTGAGTGAATGCATCGCAAAGAAAGGACAGCAAAGAGTTGTCTAAATTTAAATTACATAAAATGATATCGCAATCAGTTATCCCAAACTTTTCTTCGACAGAGGAATTCCGATAATAGACTATCTCTTCTACTTTTTGGTCAATTCCTTCGATTTTATTATTGAGAGAACATTCAATATCACTCTTATGGGACTGTTTGTTGGGGACAACCATTTTTGTTTGACACTTCAATGGGGACACACATAACTTTTTAGGCAAATAAAACAAATTAACAAATTATTGGTTCACAAAGAGTTGATTACATTTCTAAACCAATGATTGTGAATGGTTTGGATTTTTCCAAATAATTGTAAACTTTGTTGTTTTGGTGAAATCAAAGCGAAGACAAGACAATCGCTTTTATTTGAATCACTTAATTATATGCCAAAAGTGAGACAATTATTGAATTAATTGACAAAATATTCAAAAGACTTACAGAACTGTATTTTCGTTGACATCTCTGTGGTAAACGAATCTCTGAAAGACACCAATTGGTTGAGAACTATAGTCACACCAATCACTGAAGTTATTCTTATAATTATCTAAAATCACTTTTATTCACAAATTAGTCAACAATTTATGGAAAATTCATATGATTTTACGCTTTAATGTATTTATTTGACATCTATTTATCGGATCTGAATTTTGAAACAACGGATTGACCAACAGTTCCAGTGATAGAACCCGTCGATTGAATTTAATCCTTTAATTTAATCCTAGTTTTAAACGAAGAAAAATCAGAGAAAAGAGTCAAACCATTCGTTTGCGATGTTTTGTTTGATTTGTTGAGATAATGGCGTTAATAATACATTTGAATTAATCGATGACTTAATTAAATACAAGACTTTAAGCGATAATAAACTCTTTATAGACATTTAATTGAGTTTTTATTGTCAAAAGTTTTTCAAAAATTATTCTCAGTTTTGTTTACAAATAAAAGGCATTAATAATCACGTGATTCGCATATGTTTATTGCAATACAACTGTCATTCATTTCATTCATTAAAAACTTTTCCAAACTTTTAGTAAAATTAAAGAATTTATATAAAAATTGATTAAAAAGAAAAAGTTATTGAAATTATTATTTCAGAAGCATAAACATCTAGTTAAGCCCTTATAAAATTGTCGATCCACGCAAAGGTCCCACCATGCTGAGCTAACGAAACTTCCTAATTCTTAAATCTAATGGTTCGTCCTTAGGATAGTTTCTTGAGGTCGAATTTTGTTGTTGAAGTGGCTGTTTATTCTTGTTGAAGATTTCCGCTATTTTGTCAATCTTAAATTGTCCATCATCTATTCTTCCCTCAGTGAATGTACCATGATGGTGATACCCAAAAATTTTTGATCGCTCCATCACTTTGTCTTAAATTCAGAAGCCTTCCAAACGAACTCAAAATCAAAAGTGAGAGGTTATGAGTCCATCGAATAAAATATATCAGAATATATTAGTTGCTATGAGAGCTTCATTTTATTGAAATAATCTCATTGGTCTTCTTTAGCTTTGTTTTAACCTTCACTCGATTAATAAAATTTTTGTCAAATTATTTTAATGGACCGAAAAATATGCGCCCAGAGATGGCTCAGAGAAGGGTTTGACCTTTACTCCATAGAAACCTCTATAAAGGGTTAACTGTACCCACGTTTGTTCTAATCGGTGATAAACAGCAATAAATGTCATCTTTAAGTTTCTCGTCTTGAGTTTCGCGAAACAGTGTTTTAATAATTAAAGAATTGCCGACAAAAGTATATCTTTTAATACAACAGTTATATACAAAATAACTTATCTTATGTCTGGCTCTCCATTAATTCAAACACAACTACAGAAGAGCCGAAAATAACTCTATTATAATATAATTATTGGGACAAACAGATCATAAATTATTGTGTCTGACTCTGACACCTCTCTCCAACCTTCTCCACTCCACTCCACTTTCCTTCCTTTGTATTAAGTTATAAGTTATAACACTCTTATCATAAATAGATAACGAGTTTTAAAAAACATATTTTTTTATTGAAAAGTTTTGAATGAATTCTTAGAAAACGAAAAAACATTTTTGAATTAATGCTTAAATTGCTTTTCAAAAGAGATGAGCCATTCTTTGAGTGAATTTCCGGCCGAATAATTACCGAGAGTTCCGTCCTTTTTGACCACTCGATGACAGGGAACCATCAAAATGAATGGATTGGTTCTCATTGCTGTCCCGACTGCGCGACTGGCGTTAGGTTTGCCCACAGATAGGGCTAAACCCGAATAACTTATAGTTTGACCGAATTTTGTGCCATTCATTAGTGTTGTCCAAACTTTGAGATTGAAATCCGCTTTAAATTAAACGCATTTTAATGAAAGTCTAAAACAGAAAGAGAGCTCACATCGAGTCACTGTCGGACACCATTTGGGAACAGAAACGCCACTCTTTTGCCCGAAGAGAAAGTAGTCGTTCAACCAATTGATTGAGTCATTAATTGTCTTATTATTGGGTCGAAAGTCTTCGTCTTTGAACTGGACTTTAGTATTGATGTTCGGCTCAGAAGACAAATCTTTTCGCGACAAACGGTGCAAACCATTGGGACAGACAGTGATTATCATATCCCCAATCGGTGTCAAAACGCAAACAGTCTCTTGTTTTTGATCACAACTTTGTTCTGCCATTTCTTTCATTAATTAAATCAGATATTTGTTATTAATTCAAAGATTTAAACGAATCTGAGTTTCAAAAAATAATGGCATAAAACAGATGTAAAACAACGACAACCAAAGGAGGCCTTAAAAAACAGTTCATAATTATTTCAAAATTAGTTTCTTTGATTTGTTCGCATAAAATACCTCAATTCTCGTTAAGATATTCAACAAATGGTCAATTATCATATATTTTCTTCTAAGATATTGTCTAAATTGGATTACAATCTTCGTAAGAATAGGTGAGAGTTATAGGAGCCTGACTATACTGATAATTTTAATAGTTAATGACGCAATACTTTGTATTTCTTGGAAATTGTCCTTTAATTGTGAAAATCAATTCAAACTCTTTAATCAATTAATTAATTTTTAGGTGTTTTTAAAGTCGATTGACATTTGAGTGACAATTAGTTAAGAGATTTTATATTTTGTTAAATAAATTGACTGATGAATAGTTTGGCGCATTTTTCTCATTGAATTAAAGTGTATTTACAATACGTTCCCCTTTTGGTTGGCATTCAAAGTGTGAAGACATGAATTCAATGTCACCAATGATTGCATTTCATAATAGATTAAATCAATTTCTTTGAAACTAATTGTGTTTCAGAAATTGTCAGCAATGAAACTGATCCACAGATATATCGACAGAGACTTCAAAGGGTGAGTAATCTCATCATTAAATCTCTTAGTATTTAAAGAAAGACAAAAATTCCATAAAATCGGTGTTAATTACGTCACCCATTGAGAGACAATTCATCACTAATTGAGCATAAAATACAATAAAATAGACTTTAAATTGAATTTTAAAAAACGATTAAACAAATACCTGAAGAGTATTTCAATCAATTAATACTAATATTTTACTGACATTTGTTTAAAACGATTTTTCAAATGATTTGTTTTGAAACAAATAATTGTTTATCAAAAGAGACGTAATATTTGTTTAATTAGTGTTTTTGTGTCCAAAATACGACTCTATTTGTAAATAAAACTCAATTTTTATCTTTTGATCAAAACTTAGACTTTTTTCACTCATTTCTGACCAAAATTGAGATTATTTTCTCATTTTATGGAAATATCTTTCATTTTATTGATTGATTTGAACTCAAATTAAGTAAATATTATGTAAATTATGTCTAAGAAGTGAACTAAATGTTGACTAAAAGTCAAACCAAATGAAGATTTTTTTGACATTTGATTCTATGAATGGTTTTGAAGAGTGTTTTGAAGAATGAAATGATTTTATGACAAAACATATCATTTAATTAGAGTTAAGTTAACCTTAAAAATGTTGAAATCAATGAAATGCAATGAATGGCGAAGTGATTGCTGTATGTCTTCGATGTACGCAATGAGACCTCATTTATGTGATGTCAGTCTTATAACTGATGACAGCCAACGAATAGTAGCCCATAGAGTGGTATTGGCCTCAAGTCTTCAGTACTTCAACGCTATGTTCGGCTCTAATGGCGGACATTATATTGAGAGCGGTTTACACGAGATTCACATCAAAAACATCGACGGATTGGCGTTGAATGAGATAATCAAATGGTGTTATACGGGATCTGTTGACACAACCGCTGAAAATGTTCAGCAACTGCTTAGCGGAGCAAAAATGTTGGACTGTTCTCATGTGGTCTCCATTTGTAGTCAATTCATTGAATCGCAATTACATCCGGAAAACGCTTTAGGAATATATGGTTTCGCAGAACTCTTGGGATGTATTGATTTACAACAGTTTGCTCTCAACTATATCTACAATAACTTCAAATCAATTGCTTCTCAAAGCGAAGAATTCATGCAATTGTCTGTTGAAAGAGTGGCAGAACTCATATCTTCTGATTTTATCGACACTTCAGATGGTGGAGAGTCTGTTGTTTTGTCGGCACTAATGGCTTGGATTCAATTCGATCGGATCTCTCGCTCCAGATATTTGCCTCAACTCATACAACACATCCGTTTTCCCCGATTTTCTCAGGAAAGTCTCGTTAGACTCGAAGACGAATATCCTCTCATCAAAAGTGACACCACATGTAAAGACCTGTTAATCGAAGCCATGAAATACCACTTATGTAAGGGTCAGATCATTATTGCAAATAACGCACGATTTAGAAGCAGAGCTCCAAAAGATAGGCCCAAATGTCTGATAATAATTGGAGGTCAGGCACCGAAAGCCATCAATGATTGTGAATACTATGACTTCATTAACAATCGATGGATGGATTTGCCCTCAAAGATGCCAAACAGGAGATGTAGGGCCGGTCTCGCAGTTCTTAATGGAATTGTATACACTATCGGAGGATTCAATGGCGCTCTTAGAGTCAAATCAGTTGATTGTTATGACGCACAGACCACTCAGTGGACGAGTGGTCCCCAAATGGAAGCCCGAAGATCTACATTAGGTGTGGGTGTTCTCAATAACTTGATTTACGCGGTCGGAGGCTTTGACGGTTCCATTGGCTTACAGTCGGCCGAAGTCTATAATCCGACGACAAGGGTCTGGACATACATCTCTCCGATGTCTACCCGAAGATCGTCTGTAGGCGTCGCTACTCTTAATGGTCTGTTGTATGCAGTGGGAGGTTATGACGGCGCCAGTAGACAGTGCTTATCTTCTGTCGAATATTTCAATCCATTAACCAATTCTTGGACTTTAATATGCGATATGTCTCAGCGCAGGAGCGGTGCCGGTGTTGGTGTTCTTGAGGGACGTCTTTATGCAATCGGTGGTCACGACGGACCGGCCGTTAGAAAGAGTGTCGAATGTTATGACACCGAAACTAATAGTTGGAGTCAATGCGCAGATATGATTAATGCCCGAAGAAATGCGGGGGTCGTCTTCAAAGACGGTCTTCTTTATGTTGTCGGTGGAGATGACGGACAGAATAATTTGAGATCAGTTGAAGTCTATAATCCAAGAGTCAATTCCTGGAGTCTTTTGCCGTTTGAGATGTCTATCGGTCGGAGTTATGCTGGGGTTGCTATCATTGATAAGAACTGGTCCTGAGATTAGACACAAAGCCATACATTTATTGCATTTCTCTTTGATTTATATTTTATTTAATGTTTTGTTGTTTTCGATTATTTTTTAACTAAAATCTAATTATTTCCACAAAAAGTGATCTGTTTTTCAAAATATATGCAAAAAATATATTATATTCCAATTCTTGTCATTAATTCCATTCGATTTGAATTTTTGTCTTAATTTTAGTCCATTTATTAAATAATTGTTTTTATACTCAAAACAATCTTTCATTTAATTGTATTATAATAGGAGTGTAGTCCTGATCCCAGAGGACTCTGAGGACATGTGGCACACATATAATCTGCTTCAAGAGGGGGACAGTCTTAAGGCGACCACTTTTAGGAAAGTTACTGTTGAATCAGCGACAGGAACGACAGGCAGTAATCGAGTTCGGACTACAATTACTATTTGTATCGAAACAATAGATTATGACACTCAGGGGTGTGTTGTTAGAGTGAAGGGACGTAATATAGTAGAGAATGATTACGTAAAGATGGGTCAGTACCACACTCTAGACATCGAACTGAACAGGAAATTCACGTTAAGTAAAGCTCATTGGGATAGCATTGCTTTGGATAGACTCGATCTCGCCTGCGATCCAACACAAAGCGCTGATTTGGGGGCTGTTGTCATGAATGAGGGAATCGCACACATCTGTTTAGTAACGCCGAGTATGACATTAGTCAGGGCTAAGATTGATGTAAACATTCCTCGAAAACGAAAGGGTCACTGTTCTCAACACGAAAAGGGTTTGCAAAAGTTCTTTGAGTCAGTAATGCAGGGAATCCTCAGACACATGAACTTTGAGAGTAAGTCCTATAAGAGTTACCTTTGATTCCGTTAAGTCATTCAAAATATTGATTCAAATCAGTTGTCAAATGCATTCTTCTGGCGTCTCCGGGCTTTGTTAAGGACCACTTCTATGAATACCTATTCCAGTCGGCCATCAAAAACGATATCAAAGTATTGTTGGAAAACAGATCTAAATTTGTTTTATGTCACTCCTCTTCTGGTTTCAAACATTCACTCAAAGGTTGTCCTTTCAATGAAATGATTTAATAAAACTAATGTCTGTCCCCATAAGTAGAAGTGCTTTCAGACCCTCTATTGCAGTCTCGATTGTCTGACACAAAGGCTGCTTCAGAGGTAAAGGCATTGCAGGCCTTCTACACAACTCTTCAAAACGAACCCTCGAAAGCGTTTTATGGTATAAAACACGTGGAAAAGGCCAACGAATATCAGGCCATTGAAACCCTTCTCATCTCTGATAAACTCTTTCGGTAATCAATTATTTATTTAAAGAGTTATTAATCAGTAATTTGTTTGACATTCAATCAGTTGTGCGAATGTCGCCGAACGGAAGCGTTACGTGGCTTTAGTGGACAGCATTAGAGAAAATGGAGGAGACGTCAAACTATTCTCGAGTTTACACATCTCTGGCGAACGTATTCTCAAAGAATTTAAATTCTTTTCTGTATTTTAAGTCTTTTTTTATCTTTGATTCCCAGAATTGGATCAATTGACAGGAATCGCAGCAATTCTAAGATTTCCAATGCATGAGTTGGAAGACGAGTCCCAAAGCAGTTCTGACGACGAAGACTAACCTTTTGGACAGATATTAATTTATTTGTTATTTGAGATTATATTTGAAATTAAAATCATTTTTCATATAATTTTGAAATCAATTGAAATATTTTTGACACAAATTGTCGTCATTTATGTCTTTCTCTGTGTTTATATACAAATCATATGTCTGTCGAAAATGGCTGACGCGCTCAAGAAAGCCATCAAAGCTGTCACCGAATATAATCGACAATTAAATCAAGAGAGAAGAGAAGAGCGAAGAGTTTGTATTGATCTCCAGACCTATACCATTAACGAACCATTAGGTCTCGGACTCAATAATAAGGGTCTTCGACGGAAGCGTCGAAGAATTGGTCGATACCCCATCGCTTTGTTCCGCAATCAATACCAAGACTGGTATCTTAAATACTCGGCAGAAGAACTCAAGTATTTTCCGTTGAATACTGTTCTTTACGGACCTATAAGTGATGCCAACGCATTGCCACCACTTCTTCAGTCATCAGCGGCCAGTAATTCTGATTCTGATATCGAAACAAATATCTCAGACGACGAGAGTTCATGCAGTTGTGGTCCAAACGCTACCGAAGATATAAACGATGACAGCTCTGAGAGCGAAGACTGCAGTCCTCCACAACTGGTCAGAGAAACCAAACCGAACGCCATTTGCAAAGTATGCAAAACTTTCAAAGAAGAAGAACTCTTTCATTGTTCTGATTGTGATAATAGCGGACATCCCTCGTGTCTTGAGTTCACTGAAGAAATGATTGACGCCATTCGTCTCTATCGGTGGCAATGCATGGATTGTAAGACTTGTGTCCACTGCGGACAGCCTCACGATGAGGACAAAATGATGTTCTGCGACAAATGCGACAGAGGGTACCACACATTCTGTGTCGGACTCAAAACCATACCTCACGGCCGATGGGTTTGTCTCCTGTGCGCTAACTGTGGCCAATGCGGGTCCAAAAACCCGGCCCCTCCCAATCAAAAGGGCGCTCAATGGCAGCACGAAGTGATCAAAATATTGAGTCCCACCGGAGAGACAATGACCAGACACCAGACATTATGTCACTCCTGTTATCGGAACAGAAAACAGAGAAATACCAAAAATGATTGAATCTCTGGCATTGATTTGGCGTTTGTTTCGTTCATCACTTCTATTGTAATCACTTTTTATGAGTATTTTATTGAAATCTTTTCTTAGTTTTGAAGTATTTTAATGTTTTAATGCATTAATTGTTTTGAAATTAATTTTATTTTCATTTTCTCTATATTTTTATCGAATAATCGCTGAATTATGTGAATAAAAATCAAACAATTTTTTAAATGTAAAACAATTTTAAGACATATTTTACAGAATAAGAGAATAAATATCTATTAAATCATTCAATAAAACTAAGACTTTCTGAAGAATAGTTGTCTGGAAGTGTTGGCCATTCGTTGGAGTCTTTGCTGATGGGCTTCGAATAGGATTCGATTCGATTCGTAATAAATTGGATTTGAATTTGAGTCCAATTGTGGCGAATATTCACTCAAACCGTTCAGACAATTATGAACACAGTTTTGTGGGGAAATACCGTTCACTGAATGACTCCTTTGCAGACAATTATCTCTATTTTGAACAACAATTGACTCACAATCTAATGGACTGTTCTGTCGACCAATCAGTGGATCATTGATTTCATGTAATCTATCGATTGATTACAAAATTAAGTAAATATTTAAAAGTAAACAAAGAGAGGGACCGACCCGTTGCCCATCACAGCGATGTGAAGATTATTCATGCGTTTGGTTACCGGCATATAATCCGTTTCTTCACTGCACTCACGCTTTCTATTCATTGATTAAGACATGGAATCAATTAAATCAAATCAAAACAATGGACACAAACCTCGAAGAGTTGGTTAAAGTCATCATTAATTCTGTGATATTCCACTAATTATTGGCCAAAATTCAGTTAAACTCCAATTTAAGCCAAATTTAAAACAAATTTAAATCTAAATCAATTGAGAAGCGATTACTCAACAAATAAGTCAACAAATACTTAAAATTAAACTCATTTTTCAGATTTAAGGCAAAAATGAGTCAAAATTAAAGACAAGAAATTGTTTTTTGTTTTCAATTCCCTAATAATTACCGAAAATATTGTTAATTGAGAATCAATTGAATGAAAGTAATTAAATATTAATTAAAATAACATTCATTTGGATGAATGCAAAACAAATGCGATTCAATCATTCAATTGATGTTAACTTTTCTTTCAAATTGTTTTCGCCTTCAAATCAAAAACGAAACATTGAATCACTCAATGAATGCATACTTTTGTAACTCATATATGAGTCGATAGAAGGCATTCATTCACTCATTTGCAACACTTTTGCAAAAATTGAGTCAAAAATTGACTCCAATTTTGGATTTCAATGCAATTCAATGCGAGGAATAACTTATGGCTCTATTCCTCAATTCTTTTCAAAATCGATTAAAAAGTTATTAATAAAATGCAAGATTAGTTTATTGAGTTGATAGATGAGAGTTTCACAAAATATTTCATTTGATTTATTACTAAATATTTGTGAATAAAAACTTTGATAATTCAAAGTTTAAATTCAGATAAAAATCAATTTAGACTCAAATTTATGCAATAATTTAGAAGTTATCCTAAAATACAATTAATAAATAGTTTTAATCAATTATTCATTTATTTGTTTTTCTCAAATTATTTATAAATTGTAATCTCATTCCTATTCAATCATATTGTTTACGCATTTAATGCAATAAAAGTTTTTTTCTTAAAAACATATTTTTTTATAAAACAAAATTTTGTTGAAAAAAAAGTACAAAAATGTGTTAATTGATCCAAAATTATTTAATAAAATCGATTATTTATTTTCTGTAATTTCATTCTAGAAAAGTTTGTTTTAACCACAAAAAAAGCTGAAAACTTATAATTGTACTATAGATGGCCCATTACCATGCTATAATTATAAGTTTTCATTACTAATGGCAATGAAAATACTACTCTAAAAATTCAAGTTTTTATCATATCTGTCTCAATTAGTTTTTCTAACTCATCGGTTAAAATAGAAGTTGTTTTTAATCACAAAAAAGTTATGCATTGGTTTGTAGTTTAAAGTTTAAAGAGAATAAAACAATGAATATATGAAATGCAATGCAATTGAGTTAAAACAATCAAATCAATTGAGAAAAGAATGAATGCTATGATTGGATTTGAATGCAATGTTAACCCAATGTTAATCCAATCAATTATTATTGTATCGATTAAATTGATTTGACTTTGAAAGTGAATCATTCAATTGAGTCTACTATAGAGTAGTGTTGAGCCAATGGGAGGCACTGAACGGGTGAGAGGACTGCCAGCAGTGGTGTCAGTAATGATGACACAGTCGTTACGTCATATAATCTTTGGGTGCAATACTTGTTTGACAATATGTCTGACTCTTCACACAATTGCCTTCAGTTTGATTGTGATTTCCACTACTATTGAGATGTGATTCGCATTCTTCTGGCAAAACAACTTGTGATTCATTTTTCAGTTTATTTTGATTTTGAGTTATTTTTATATTAAATGTCGAAAACAACAAAAATGAAGAAACAATTTAATAATCTTAAAGACTTCGTTCACATAAACCTCTCGCGGTTTGTATTGATTTGATCCTAACATCAAAACCTGTTGTCAATTGATTTCGATTAGTTTTATCTCTAATTTATTTCTGTCCAAACATTAAAAGCCATTAAATTTGAATTTCGTTTAATTAGTTTTTAAATTAAAATCTAAAACAAGTAATAAATTGATAGTATTTTTAACCTCTTTTCCGAAGGCATTCCCACTCTTGGTTTCAATCGATTTTAGGATTTGTTTACATTTTAGGCCATATTTTCTGATTTATATTAATTTAAACCCAAATCTGAGTTTTGGCCCAAACTTTGATTAATTACAATAAAAGACATTCAAAGCATTTATAAGAGTTAATCAAAACTGATTGATAAGAAGTGCTTAATATTTAAATGCCTTTCCTTTAATTCATTATCTCTTTTGGTGTTAAATGTGTTCAAAATGTGATAAATAATTGAATATCTTTTGAATTATTTGCCATTTATTGCAATAAATATTTTCTGAACTAAATTTAGCGATAATTTTGTTTATTTTGACTCTAATTCCAAATATTTTAACTGATATTTGATATCATTTATAAGTTTTATTCAGAAATCATTGTTTTTCATCAAAATTATTGCAAATTAATGTCATTTTGTTAACATTTTTATGGTTTTGATCGACAAATGATTTGAAGTTAAAACCGATTTTGTATTAGATTTAGTGATCATATGATCACAACATTTATCGTTTTAATGTCAACTTTTAAGAGCTGTTCACCTCTTGGTCGGAGTGATGATTCGCTCGACTAATGATGCGATCAATGGGTTTCCTATTGATAGCAAAGACATTCAAATGTGATTTCCGGATAAATATATTGAAATCCTGTGTCAATAGAAATTATAACTCATTTTCAAAACTAATTCAATATTTGAATCCATTTTAATTAAACACAAAATAAACCAGAGTTTGAATCATAGAAAAAATGAGCAATAATTTTGATAAATTGATAATTTGAAGATAAATTACATATAATTCTCAGTTCACTAACATTTCAATTGAGATTAAATCATTTTTTGGCCAAAAATCTATCAGAAAAATGATTTTTTATTTTCCGAATGAATGGAAAAACTCTTTTCAAATGAATTCTTTGGTTTCTTTTACTGAGGTTTTGGTCTCAACTCTTGTCTGACATTTGATTATTAATTTTCACATCAATTGTGTTGTAATTGAAGTAAAGATTAATTATATTCCAAAAGAATAATAGAAACGAAATGTGAAGCCAGTGTTGGATAAATAATTTTGTCGGTTCTCTCCTTTCTCTCATTAAATCATTTCATATAAGGTTTTGAACAACTTTTAAATGCAATTTCCGTTTCCTTTCTATTGTTATTCAAAACTTCTTTTTAAGAATCCTTTCAAAAGTGACTCTAATTTAGGACTCATTTTAGTTCTGATTTATTATTGCAATCGTTTTAAAACGTTTATTGCATTTGATTATAGGGGAGAGAAGAGTGAAGTCTTGACTGAAGATTTAGTCAATGCAGAGAAAAGGGTTGACCTCATCAAACAGACCTGTACTTCTACAGAAAAAAAGATCCTATCATGTCTTCAAACAGCTGGAAGTGGCGTCGATTCCCTTTCGGCGGACAAACGCCTCAAAAAGATGCCTCAAATGCAACTCTACCAGACTTTTACCGAAATGGCTGAACAATTAGGAACAGACTCTGTTCTCGGGTGAGAATACTTTTAAATATTAATAAATGCACACATTTTTAGCCAAAAATAACTCATAAATATTGAGATCTATTGAATGATTTGCTTTCAATATTCGCAGCTTTTGTCAGAAAGTGTTTAAACTCTTTATTACATTGAATTGAATTTCAAAATAATTGTTATACAAATGTATCACTTTATTTGTCTCAAATGGAAATATATGTCCCCATTAGATAAGGGTTGTGCCAAACTTGAGTTCATTTTTGTATTCTTCTTCTTTATGTAAACCCATAAACAGTTAATTAGATTCTCTCTGAATATTATCTAAAAAGTGTTTGTAATAAACGCATTCATTACTCAATATTTTTATCAAAACATTTGAGTGAAATAAATATGAATTTAGTTTTGTTTTAATTGTAATAATTGTTTACAAAATAATATAATAATTAATAAAAGATCGCAATTATTAGAGAGAATACAATCGATAATTAAAATCCTATATCTATCACAAGAATCCTATTTTGACAAAATGGTAATAACGCGACCTTTTTGTTAAACATGTTTTCCAAGTTATACTCAATCCTAATATCCTTGAAATTAATTTTCATTTGAGTTTCGTTTGAGTCATCGAAATATTTTTACTTTTCACTGAACAGCAAAACAACGGATCAGATATTTATTTATAATTTTTTTTTTACTTCTTTTGGTATTATATTTGTTTCGATCTATAATTAAAGGCATAAAAAATTAAATCTATAGAATCTATTGCTTAATAAAGCGATGAACTTATTGTTGAATAATTATTTAGACTGACTCTCAGCGAGTGCTCCAAATTGCAAAACCTTTCGGCAAAAGAATTACTGAACTATGAAATAGATGTCGAAAAGCAATGTCTGAGCGCTTTGACAAAAGTAATGGAAGACGAGTTTCCAGTCGTCAGTAAAGCCAAAAAACACTTAACCAAAGCCACCACTGATATGGATAACTACCGAATCAAATATCAAACCGCTCTTAAACTATCGCAACAGAACACCGGTTCTACTGTTTCTTCTGCACAAAAGGCTGAATCCCTTAAGAAAGAGTTAGAAGACTCGACTGTAAAAGTGGATCAGACAAGAGTTAGACATTTTTTTCTTTTGAAATAATACTCCTTTTATCAGATAATTAACGAATTGAATCCAATTTAGGATTTATTTGCCGCAGAGATGTTCGCTCTTTTGAGCAATGAGTCAGACTATGCGCACATATTCCTCGATTACTTCAAAATCCAATCCAATTATCACAAAAGAATGCAAGAAATTATGGAAATATATTTACCACTCATTGAAAGAGTCATAAGTATGTCATAAAGGGATCGATTTCTGTCAGACATATGTTAATGAGTTTCATTGTTTCAGAGGATAATTCACAAAAGCCTGTGTTCGGGACACCTCTTGAAGAGCACTTACGAGTGACTAAACGCGAGATTTCAGTAGTGATAGAGACATGCATTGCTCTACTCCTCAATAGCCTCAACGAAGAGGGACTCTTTCGCATTCCTGGAAGTACTTCTAAAGTCAGAAAATTGAAGAACGCTTTTGACGCCGGAATTATTGACGTCGAAGAGTACATTCGAGACACTCATACCATTGCCGGTACACTCAAGTCATACCTGAGAGAACTCCCGGAACCACTTCTTACTTATAGCTTATATAACGAGTGGATTAGTGCTGCAAAGTATGTCCAATTTTTTGCTTAAAGGGTTGATAATAACATTTTTGTTTTCAGAGTAAATGATATCGACTCTCGACTCCAGTCTCTGTGGAAAGTATGTAATCGTCTGCCGAAAGCAAACTTTGAAAATCTCCGATATTTAGTCAAATTTTTGGCTAAACTATCGAATAATAGCGAATCAAATAAGATGTCGTCTCAAAACCTGGCCATTGCTATCGCACCCAGTCTTATGTGGCCTCAACAGGAGAATCAACCCTTTGAGTGAGTGCTCTAAATATTTGTTCGTTCCTTTTGACTAATTTCTATGTCTTCATGTCTTGAATGAAGTCTAAACATGACGGCCGCCAATCATCACAGTCTGATTATGGACGCACTCATCAATTACAGCGATTGGTTTTTCCCCGGAGGTACTCATCCAACCACTCCTTTCCTAATTAAATAACTTTTGTTTCGTTCAGAACTTAATTTCACTTCATTTGCTTCGAATGGGGAAAGACTTTCAAACGGAGACAACACTTACAGCTCAGACCAATATTCTAATAAAACGCAACCAATTCATAGATCAGCCAAAAAGCCGGCCCCACCCGTTCCAAAAAGTGTTTCTAAACCATTAGAAAGAAGCGGTTCTCTCAACGATAGTAAATATTCTTCGGACTCTTCCGAAGCCGAGAGTCCGGCCATCAAAGAGTTTATTCCTCCTAGTCTTGAGTCCAACTGTGAGATTCATTTACCCGAAAGCGTTGATTCAATGACTTCTTCATCTGTGATCTTTTCGACGGCATCTCTGGATAGGCCTCCAAAGAAAGCCACAGATTCGGCAGTTGAGCGTCCGATTGGTCCGATCGCTACCGATAGGAAAACCCCTAACATTCAGTTCAGAAACAAAGTAATAGAAAAGCCAACTGTTCCGCCGCCTTCTGTGCCCAACAGAAACTCATCAGATAGACCGCAATCGGTACACGAAAGACCATCTATTCCTCCACCAGAACGGCCTCAAAGGTCATGTGATAATAAAGCAAAACAGCGATCACTGGAAGTCCTCAATGATTCCGGTGATAGCGTTGACGAGAAAAACAGTGAAAATGAGTCAAATTCAAAGTCATTGTATCCTTCACTCAATGAATTCAATTCATGCGATGTTTTAAACAACGAGTCATCGAATGATTCAAACGACAACTCATCCGTTGACTCATTGAAAACCAAATCCATGAATACAAGTGATTGCATCGCTTTCGCCGATGACTCTGATATCGAGGACAACAACAATGTCTCCAATAATAAGTACAAAATTGACTCGAATTACGTCCAGAAACTGAAGCAAAGTATTCCATCAAAACCCCCCAGAGCTCAGTCACCCGCAAACCTGTCTATCAAAGTGGAACCGGTCCTCAATAGTGATCAGAATGATATCAAAGTGAGCGCAAACCCAACTCTAAACTCGAATGAATCAAATCATTTGCAAACTTCTGCCACTAATCAGTTCCAACCCCGACCTTTACCTCCGCGTCCATTACCACCTAATAAACCTCGAATCGCTGCTTCAACAGAAGACACACACCTTTGACTACAGGACCCCTTTTAATAATTTTTTTATGGTTTCCAAATCAATGGATGGCTATCCATTTGATTGCCTTCTTTTGTGCCTTTAATTGAAAAATCACAGAAACACTGATTATTCGCAATATTTATGCAAATTCTAGTCTTAATTGTAATATATTTTGTTTGGTCAACACATCCATTGAGTGGTCGACTATTTTTAAAATATTGTCAATACTTTCAAAACTATTTATAGAAAACGAGTTTTTAATCATTTCTTATACTCTTTTAAACAAAACTCAAAACTAATAGAAAACTATTTTCATTAAAATTATGACCAAATGATGATTAAGAGGTTTACCCGTTATTCCAATCCTATTATTATTATTATTACAATTGTTTTCATTTTACCTTTGATTCCAAGTTATTAATTGTTTCTCAAATTATATTTTCGATTAAAAGTAAATACAAATCAATAAATGTTTTAAAATATATTGAATTTTATTAAATAATAATTAAATAAATCTTTTAATAGAAAAAACTGTTCTTTAAAATCATTTGAATTTTATTAATGCCTTCAAAATCGTTAATACAATCAAAAATAGATATAAAATAATTGCCTTAAACTCCAAATCAATTACTTTTTCCTATTCTTTCCATTTTTGCCGAATTTATTGGACGTTTTGAACGGTTTGTTGGGAGTCTTCGACTTATTTTGATTACTCTTTGGATTACTTTTATTACTATTATTTCGATTATTTTTAGGGCCTTTTCGGCTGTTTTTGTCAAAGTTTGAGCCCTTCTTCCGCTTGAAATCGGGTTTTGATTTTGGAGAGGATTTTCTGAAATAAAATCGAAAAATGAATGAATAATCATATATTTGTGACCAAATAATTGACTCACTTATTGTGGTGTTTGACCAAAGGTTCGACCGCTTTGTTTACATCGAGTTTAGGCTTTTTATTCATAATATTATCAATTATTTTAAGGTTTTTATCCTTTTCTCCGTTAATATCCCCTAAATTTGGCTCAAATTTTCTTCTTTTTCCGCTATTTTTCGGCGGCTTTTCGTCGGCAATTGATTCCGTGAATTTACCGACCGATGCGGTCGACCTCTTCGCCAAAACGGCTGCCTTTTTCAGTTGTTCTTTATTCTGATTCAATTGTGGGACTACTCCTGCATTTCCGCCGACATTCAGTTTTTGAGAGCGACTGATGTTTCTGAGTCTTTGTAACTCATTTTTGGCGACTCTTTCCCTCTTTTCTTCGCCTCTCTTTTCGAAATAATTTTCGTTTGGATCTAATGTTAGACCAAAACAAGTGATAAATTGAGTCAAAGAAAAAATTAGTGAGAAATCAGACCTGAATTGTTGGGCACTTCTATCACCCAATCCTTGTTTTGATTGATTCCTCTGAAACCAAATCTTGGTTTCCATTGATTTTCAGTCTGATCCCAAACAAGTTTCTCTTTCTTAGTCTTTTGGATTCCCTTTTGTTTTGCATATGTTTCCCATTTTGTCGGCGGTTTAGGTCTGGGAACGTGTTTAGATCGCGGCAGCAAATACTCTTCCGGCGGTAACTGAGCGACGACCGCCTCTTCAACTCTTTTGGTTTCCAATTCCCATAACTTATTGATAATGAGTTGAGTATTATCTCGAGTCAAGTCTTTTAAATACAACTCTTTGTTATTTCTGAAGTAATGATCAAAATTATGTTAAAAACAAATGAAATAAAACGATAAAATAGTCTTTACTTCAAAGCTTTGCCATTGATTTCGTTGGTATCGACCGCCAAAAGATGTCTTAAATCGAAGAATAATTCGATGGGTTTATCGACTCTAACCTTTTGATTGGACTTTTCTTCATTTTCAGCTTCTCTTAGAAGCAGTTCTTCGACAAAATTGGATCCCATTCTTGAAATCTGACCGAAAATAAACTCTATTTTCAAATGTGTCTCAAAAAATCAAAAACCATGTGTTTTGGTTTGGATCACGTGATTAGACATTTAAATGGATTTTTGGCGCTTTATTTAAAACTTTATTAATTTTTCAATTTATTTAAAACAACAAAAAAGTTGTTAAAAACATTTTAAAAGAGGATTAATTAGAGTTAAATCTAAATGAAAATATTTTTATTTATTTTAATTTTCAGTAAAACTTCGAAACAATTAATTAAAACTACTATTCGTTGAATTGCAAACACATTTACAATTTGCCATTTGATTGATTAGAATCAAGACATCCATTAAATAGGATTTTGGAGAACCAAAAGATGTTTTAAGTAATACAGTCTTCAAAACGATTACAGACATCAAAATCAATAAGAAAATTAAGAAGTATTTGGAGAACCATTTGTATGTACTGTTCGCTACCTTTTGATCGATACTCATCTCTGGAAATATCAATTGTTTTAGTTATGAGTTATATGAAGAACTTATTTCAAATACCACTATCTTTAAAGCCATGTCTGGCCATCGATTCAAACAGTTTTAGATTAGATTTTGTTTTTGAGAAATTGCTTATAAAATGCGCCGAATTTCTCATTGAATTAATACTTTTCCTGCAAATGTTAGGAACCAACCAATCGTATATTAAAGACCATTTAATGTCTTTCCTATAACTGAAACTTCGTGCGTATGTATAATCAGTTTTTGATGAATCCCTTAATTGATAATTGTTTTAGAAAATTGTTTTAACGAAAGTCATAGAAAGTCATACCTTTGAGCTGTTGTTTGACTGATATAAGAAATATATCGCAAATGAATGTTGTCATCCATTTTCATCATATTTGGCTCTTTTCAGATGATATTTATTGAAGTGATTCAATCAAATGGAGTCAAATACTCTTGAAATTCAAATCATCAAAACATAAGTGAAACATAAGTTGATGTTTGATTTGCGAGTCAACACCCTTTTGACCAAAAAATAGTTTAAGCGATTCCTTAGAAACGTTTTATTGCATGAAATTATTCACAAATAAAGAGAAAAATATTAAAATAATAATCATTTATAGAGTTATCAGACTTTGGATTAAAAGATTGTTATTATAAAAAAAAAAGTTTATTTAATGGATTGCATCACAACTACTAAAACGCAGAGAAGAGCTATAAATAAAGGTTAGCAGTAATAGTGGCCTATGGATGGACTCACTCACAATAATAGTGGTTTTGAGGTGAGTCTAAACAAACTCTTATTTGAGAGAAAACACATAATATTGGATATTCTCTAACCGATGACGAGAAGTAGTCATCCAATACTCTGCTGTATAAACAAGTACTGCATTCAAGTCTAGCCTTTATTCATAGTTTACTAGAATTACATAATTATTGGAATTTGGGTTAAGACTTAAGCACAGAATACAGTCATTGAGTCAGGAATAGAGTCATAAAAAAGTTTTTTTAAAAAATTCAATGAAAATGAAATGATTTAATGTTTTGACGAAAAGCTATTATAAACGCAATTAAGTCATAAAATGCGATAAAAAGACCACTTATTTGTTGCATCAATTGATTCGCTGTTAAAACCAATAAAATATTTATTAATACTTGGAATGAGTTCTCAACTCATGAGGTTTCCATTCGCGAAGATATTGTTCGGATCGACATATTGTTTGACAGCTCTAAGCATTCCGACCCCGACCGGGGAAACGGTCTGTTCGAGCCATTGCTTTCTGATTTTGCCGACTCCGTGATGGTGTGAAATACTGCCCCCACAAACAATTATCTCGTCTCTGGCCGTGGCTTCAATTGTTTCGTAGACATGGACGGGATGACCACCAGATATGCCGTCCTGATAGTTGAACGCGAAATAGAAATAAACAGCCGCTCCCGCGTCATAACACTGCGTGACTCTACACGTTAAGTAGAATTTGTTGATTCCGTATTTCTTCACTTCATTTCTGAGCCTTTCCTTAACATTTCGGCACAAATCCAGACATCGATCCCAAGGAACGGACGTTTCGAAAGACTCGGCGACTATTCCGTAATCTAATCCCAAATCCTTCGCAAAAAAATCCTTTAATTTATAAAAATGTAAAATAGTTTTGATGACTGACCCGAATGTATGCGATCACGAAAGTGAGTAAATAACCCCTCTTTCCGTTCTCTTCTCCGGCAGACATTCCGCCCAAACTCTCCGCCATTTCTATTATTCTCTTTTCAAGAGTTTCGACGTCTTCTTGTTTTCCTTCCATAAGAAGAGTTGCGACACAAATCTGGTTCACATCAAAACCTTTGACTTTTGTTATGTAAAATTTTTTAAATCCGTCGACTAATGACTGAATTATTGAAGCCGTTCCCGGTTTCAGGGCCTGACCTGTCATCAAATGATAAACAATTTAATCAAAACTAAAGAAATTTATTTCAAAATTCATTATTTGTTATAAAATTACCGAAAATGAACTGTTCGTTATCCATGAGTCTGACTGAAGCGGGTTTGAGCTGTTGTTTAGCGATTTCTCTCATGAATTGGACTCCGGTCTCAAAATTAGGGAAAACTATTGATCCATACTTTTGGCACTCAGGGATTGGCCTAACTTTGAGAGTGACTTCTGTGATAACACCGAGAGTTCCCTCAGAACCTAATATGAATTGATGGATATCTGGTCCCGAAGAGATACGCGGCACCTGACAACTGCGTTTGACTGTGCCCTTCGGAGTAACCATTTTCACCCAAATTAAGAGGTCTTCGATATTTCCATAAATATTTTTCTTCATTCCGGAAGCTCTGGTGGCGACCCAACCCCCTAATGAGCTGAATTCATAGGAATCAGGTTCGTGTCCTGTGCACAGTCCGTGTTTAGCCAATTCTCTCTCTAAGTCCTGTCCAATAATACCGGACTCGATGTGTGCGGTCAGGTTCTGGTGATCGACCCATAAAACTCTATTCATTTGTGAGGTGTCTAACGATATAATCATTCGCTTCTCCTCTTCTGGACACTCGAGAGCACCCGAAACACTTGTTCCGCCACCGAATGGTATTATGACTGCATTATGTTTGACCGATAGCTTGACTATTGTCTCGACATCTTCATGACATTTAGGCCAAACCACAACATCAGGAACTCTCTTGAATTGGTTTTCTCTAAGAGTGAAGATTTCGTGTAAAGTGTGGCCATGACTTCGGAACAGACGATCGCTCGGATCAAACGAATAGGAAATCGAAGTGTTTTTCAATTCATTGATTAGACTTTCGTTGACAATAGGTTTCGGTAAATTCAATGCCTCTGACTCTGACTATAAAACAAATTATATCTTAAGAACTGTTCACTAATTTATCACAAAAAATGTTGAAAAACCTGTGAATAGAATTTCTTCTTGAGATCAATGCCAAGAGTGGTTTGAACCCAATGACTAAAAAGAGGTAATTTTTGACTTCCAATCTTATAGCGGTCACCCGTGAAGCTGAACATAAAATTATTTTCATCCATTTCAAACTTGGAGTCTTTATATCCCCACCCATTCCACTTCAATAGTGAATCTCTATTTATAATTATAGCAAACATTTAATTAATTGAGAAATAAATGCAAATTTTAGAGCAAAACAAACCTTTTCTTAGGTATAGAACTGGATGTTTGGTCGGAACTGTCGGCTAAATGCCTACCAATTGTATTGATTCTATCTTTTGCAGACATTTTTTGTAAGCAATCAATACTACAATAAAGGGATGTATTAAATGTTGTGCTCTTATTATCACTAAATTATGAAATTCATTGAATGACAAAACAAATACAAATACTATCACTGATAACGTGTTTCACTACAATTGGATTATAAATAATATTTGCATTCAATTTAATTAACTTAAAAACCAAGAGACGACTCAACCCTCGTTGTCATAGAAACCAATACTTGGGTTTTGCGCTCACAATTTGGTCCCAATTTGAAGCTCAAACTTACCTCGATATTAATTTAACTTATTTTTAAAACAATATTAATTAAAATTTTTATTTAAAATGAATTATACTTTTGTTTCAATTTTCATTAATTTTAAAATACTTTTCACTTAAAAACTTAAAGCTTATGATCAGAATATTCTGTAAAAATATCAGAATATTCTGATATTAAATATGATCAAGTTACTTATTTTTAAAATCGAGATTTTTTTTATTCAAAAAGATTTCTTCATTAATAAGTCGTTTAAAGCCTTATTTGTAAAAGAAGTGAACACTTAATTTATAATGAATTGAATGAATTAATTGATTATCAGATTCTATGCTTAAAACAAGTTTTTAAAGTCTATAAGAAGACAATAAAAACTTTTTGACAAACAAATGACAAAACATATAAATTTTATTTGGATTTGAAATAAACTTATCTTTCAATTTATTGTAAAAAACCTATAATAGGTAGATACAAATTATAATTTCTATATGACAATTATTGATGAACTGAAAAGGTAGAGGGTGTCCTATTAAGTGGGTCCAAAAAAATTTAAGGGATATTAAAGCAACCCTTAATTTATACTGTATTTTAATTGTTGGCAAAAGTCGTGACCAATGGGTAGACATCAAATAAATGAAAAATTTAAGTTAATTTTGTACAGAATTTAAACTTTAGTTAAAAGAGTAAAAGTTTGACAAAAATTCAATGTTTTATATGATATTATGATGCGATAAGTGGTGTCACTACAGACCAAACATGTAAGTGATGTCATCGAAGGATAATATTATTTGTTTGTTATCTTTTTCGAAGTAAACAAATATTTTTCTCTCAATTTGTTCTCAAATTAATTGTATTTGAATTGAGTTTAATCGACAAATCACTCAAATATTTAATATATTAATTGATTTTAAATCAAAATAATGAGTAAATCATCAAATTTTTGTAAAAATTGTTTACAAAATATCAATAAAATTGTTATCAAAACAAACATCTGATCAGATATTTATCGATAGAAAACAGTTCCATAAGAAGAACCTTCAAAATCAGATCCAAATCTAATTAAAAATTCATTTTCAAAATGAACTGAAATTTTGATAATAAAACAATTGATAGAAATTATGGCTTCAAATGAGAGACAATTATTTATAACTCTTTTAATAATAATTTTAACGGATTTTACTAAAGAAACAAAAATATTGTCCGACTTTAAGACCAAATCAATGACATATTGTGTTCAAAAAGTGCCAAATACTGAGTGTTTTGTCCAATACTTCCAGTATTTCGACCAAAAATATCGATCAAACGATTTAATCAATTATTCTATTAATTGTAAAAACATTGAAAGTCATCAACAAATCAATGATACTATCGATTGGGTCCACAAAAACAATGAAACCATTTGCGAGAAGAAGTACTCAAAGACTATCCTAAAAGCAGTCCATTTCTTGAGAAGTGATTCTTCGGCTATAATCCAATCGATTAACTATTTTGACAAAACTGTTGAAAGTATTTCAATAAGTGATTCGTTTTTGTCTGAAATTCCGCACAAATTGTTTGAATTATTCACTGATTTAAAGCATTTAAACTTATCTTTCAATAATTTGACACATTTTTCATCAAAATCATTGTTTTCGACAAAAAACGGATTAATTTCATTGGATTTGAGTCACAATTCTTTGGTTTCAATCGAATTAAATAATTTGTATTCTTTGGAATCGCTTCACATCTCTGATAATCAATTGAAAAGTATCGCAAAATTTGACCACAAATTCAAGTCTATATCGTTAGCCAACAATCAATGGAATTGTGATAATCAACTCATTTGGCTCTTAATGTATATCACGAGTGAATCACATAATATCGTAAACAAAGATAAGATTCGGTGTAAATATCCGGAATCGGCTGAAGGCATGACATTTGGTCAGAGATTATTTGTTTTGGAGAGTCCTGTCTGCGGCCAATGCGAGTGTTCTTTACTCCAAAAACAGGGCGTTATGTCTGTCAACTGTTCTGATAAAGGATTAGATTCATTGCCGGCGAGTTTGCCGTCGATGACCAAAATCGTAAGACTCGATAACAACAACATTAAGAATATATCGATTTCTTTAATGGGTTTAAATGATTGGCGAAACGTTACTTATCTTCACTTAAATAACAACACAATCGAGTCTTTTGTCGGTTTAGAGAGAACTGATTTACTCAAGAGTTTGGTCGCTCTTAATATGAGTCACAACCGTTTGAGAGAAATTCCGGTCTATATTTTGGATCAATTGTCACATTTGGATGAACTCTATCTCTCGGAGAATCCCTGGCGATGCGACTGCAAGACTGTTGTCTTTAAAGATTGGCTTCAGAGACACTTCAAGAGCGTCAAAGATGTCTATAATATCCGCTGCGGGGGATCTGATCCCCATTCGACGTTTAAACCCAAAAATGGTTTATATTCTGAAGATTTTGATAATAAGTATTCAAATCGAGTACTTCTAAGAATTCCAAAACCGGAGTTATGTCCGCAATCTCGGGATCCAATTGATGTCTTGGAGTTAATCAATTGGTTGCTGTCCATAGCTATCCTTCTAATCATAATTAAACTGATTTACGATTATTTTTGGCAGAAAAGGACCGGAAAATTACCTCAATTTTTTAAAGTCAATATTTAAATCACTTCTTGAGCTTCAATATAATGTTTTGCCATTAGTTTAGTGCCAAACAATTGTTATAACCATTTGTTGTCTTTAATTATAAATATTTTAATTTTGTTTAAAAAATGACTTAAAATACAAATAAATATAAAAATTGTGTTATTATTAGAGATATTATTAGAGCTCTTCTTTAGAACTCTTCTTATTCTCCTTCTCGGGAATAGTCTCTGACAGACATCCGGCGTCTCCTCTCTTAAGTGCTCTATCGATACACAGATACTTATGGAGCGGTTGGTCTTGATTTTTGAAATACCAGTTCTCGATATCAGACTCGTGTCTCTCCAAAAGAGTTTCACACTTTTAAACACAATTAATAAATGAGTTTAAGAACCGATAAAAACATTAATTGAAAGAGACCTGAGTTTTCATTTGAGTCACTTCTGCGGATGGTTTGTCCCACAAATCGTAAGGTATTCCGAGATCTACTTTGACTCCTTTGTCGACCAAACCGTGTAATGTCTTAAATGTAGTACTCATTCCTTTGGCAAATCTTGTGCTGTCTTTCCTTTCTTTGTGAACATTATATTGAAGTAAAGCCTCACAAATGTTGTCCAAAGACTCGACTAATCGGAGCTCACTTTCGAGGAAAACTCAGTTTAAATACAAAGGAAAGGAAAGGAAGTGATTTAGAGACAAACCTCACGACATATTTCTTTTTATTTTTGGCCCTTTCGTCAAAAGTATATCCGGTTTCAATCACGTCATGGGTTTTACCCGTTTCTTTTAGTCTGTCCTCTAATTCAATGACCAAATACTTGCAAACTATAAGAATCAGTTGTTTTAGAAATCAATCAAATAATGAATTCCGAGGAATACCTTCGCATTCGTTGGCATATTTGACGCCATAAACCTGTTCTTCAACTGAATTATCATTTTCGGCAAAAGAGTGTCCGAAAATCAGTAAAAACAAGAGATAAACAAAAAAGATTTCATTGATTTTCATCGATTCAAACATCTCTTTGCAATCATTTCAATAAAACTCAATTCAAATGAAATTTAAAATAATTATAATTTTCGTTAAAATATAATAAAATACATAAAATTAATGTCAAAATTGTCGACAAATTCTTATTTTTATTGATTTATTTGTTTTTGAGTTTAAAATCTCTTTTTGTATTTCACTCAATGGATGTGTTTATCACTCATTGGTTGCCTAAGAATAATCACAGAACCTATAAGTTTATGTCTGTCCCCTTCAAAGGCAACATTTAGAACATCTCAAGCAATTGCCTCAACTTTGGCAATTCAACTTCAAATATTCACTATCATATTTACTACTATCATAATAGTACTATGATTCTACTTTTATGAGTTATCTATCATTTTTCTTGGAAAACATTTCGATGAATAATCATTTCATTCAATTCATAGTCGATTTAATGAACTCTAAATTCTTTATAACTTTTTATAACATTCTATAAATTGAATGAAAAAAGTTTAAATTGTGTTTGAATTGGAAAAAGAGATAATTGAAGAATCAAAATAAATGATTTGTTTTTATCTTAATCCATTTAATCTATTTATTTAAAAGATTTAATAAGTGATTCTAAAATAAATATATTAATCCTTAATAATCTGATATGAAATTGAGGACAAACCGAAACAAAAGTAAATCGAGTGATAATTATTGTAAGAAATACTCGAATATTACCTAAAATAAGTGAAAACTTAATGAAAATGAATTTAAAATATTTATTTATTAGTTATTAATATTACAACAAATTTAATGATCATTTGATTTATGAAAAGAAATTAATATTTAAAACAATTTATTAATCGATTTTTCACTCATTTATGTCTGAAATTTGTTATGAATTTTAGATAGAAATGGTTTTCCTATTAATTTATAATACAATTAATCACTAATTTCTCATTAAATTTCAATTAACATAACATTAATTCATTAAATATATTTCACTCAATTGTTTTGCGATTAATTCCTATTGGAATCACACGAATACTGGATGTCATCCATTCCTATCTTTTGCAGATTTGGGCGAAGAGTCCGACACTTTTGTGAGCAATTAGTCATTAGTTTAATTTGAAGGCACAGACAGTGCAATGGATTGATTGGAGCCATACTCTTGTCTTCTATTTATTAATTATCGGATGAAATGCAAAAGAATTTAGTTTTGCCTTAAATTTCATTTAAATTTGAAGTAATAATGAAGTGTTTGAAGTGATTGGCCGTCAGTTTAACGATTGATTTGAAAAAATAAACAAAATTTTTATCTTATTTTTCACTAAAAAATTCATTCAAATGATTAACAAAACCATAAAATAAATGAAAAGAAATGTTTGAAAAAATGACTCTATTTTTGTTGTTTAGACGTTTCGATGGATTCATTTAGAGATGAGATAACTCTTTGCAATAGTTTTCAGTTTTCAATGGATTTTCAATTAATTAAATATAAATAATCAGACGATTAAAGGATTACACGATTCGTGCGTTTTTTAAAGACGTTTCTAAAGACTGAGACAAGGATTCAGTTATTCATTGAATTAATAGAATAAGTTATATGACTGACCCTTATATCCCAAATAACCATTTGTCCGTCGACACCAACTGTCGATATTTTGTCGACACCTGATTTGGATCCACTAAAGATCCTAATCTCAGAAATTGTGTTTTGATGTATTGTATCCAATTGAGTGTCACCAGCGATACCACTGTTATCCTGAAGTCCTCTCTTATCCATATCTCTAAACTTTCTCATAGCACTAAACAAACCACAAATCAATTAATAAATCACTTTTCAAATCATCACTCATTAAATACCTGAATCCGTCCACTTCTTTCTTCAGTGATTTATCCACTTTATCGACGTATTGAAGTTCGGCTTTACTTAAATCATATTTGAAAAGCATTGGACAACAGTCGTGACCCTTAAGCACAGAACAGAATAAAATTTTGTCATTTTGTTTAAAACCAAAATATGTGTAACACATACGGCGGCCACAATTAAATCGGATGCCGTCCACAAACAGGTTAAATATGGCAAATATTTCGTTCTAACGGTTGATATAGACATTCCTCTATTAGCGTCAACCACTGCAATACTACTGTCATGAGAGACAAATGCCAGTCGATTACCGTCCGGAGAAAAACTAACGCAATGAACCCAACCTCCTGTTTGAGAAGAAATTTAGTAAAAACTACCGAATGTTGACATTAATTATGGGGAATACCTCCTCCACTACTAAATTCTGCGATTAAGGTTCCGGTAGCACTCTTTCCGCCCCACGGCGTCGACTCATTATCTTTTTTGTCCACTTCTTTGATAAACGCTGAAAATATTCTGGCCTTGAAATCAGTTGATCCACAGGAGAGGAGTACATTATTCGGGTGCCAATCAATGCTCGTAACCGTCGAACGAATGGGTTTTTTGATATGTTTAGAGACCCACCAGTCGTTCGCCTCTTCGAAGTAACAGACGGACACCAATTTGGCGCCACTTCCCACTGCAAACTTGTCTTCTTTGGGGGACCACCGGACACAAGTGGCCGCTCTATTAATTCTTAACAAAACTAAAGTCGGTTTCCAAGTGTTGTCCACTAAAGACCAGACGTAAGCGTTTCGATCCTTTTCCACAAAAATAATAGATTTTTAATAAAAATAAGCGAAGAATAAGTGATGTCTTATGTCTTACAGCAGAACAGGTCACTATCCGATTGCTGTTTGCGGCCCAATCTATGCTCGTTATTCTCAAGTCGTGCTGATTAAGGGACTGACTTAATGTCCATTTTATACCCTCTTTTTGGTAAATATGGACCTCATTATTGTTTGGCGAAAGAGCCACTTCTGCACAGAATAATCACAATAATTACCATTTATTCCAAAAATTCCTTTAAATACATACTATTTCGAGAGGTATTGAAGGCATGGCTAGTGATGGGCTCAATACCAAACGAATTTATTTCTGTCATCAGTTAATGTCTATTAATATCACTTCCAATGAATAAATTGTATATTTTTTGTGACACAAAATCGACTTTAAATTGTCTTAAACTACAATTCCTTTGGATTGAATTCACATCAAATCATTGCCATCAACTGATCCGAACCTAATTTTAAATCAAATCAATTAAAGTCACTTAAAATTTATATTTGTTTAGCGAAAGATATTTCAGAAATTCTGTTAAACTACTGAAAGATTTCAGATAAAAACAACATATCTGTGGCTAAAGATAACGAATAAGAAAACACTGAAAAAATGTGTTGACTCTTAAGTAACCATTTATTGCATTTTAATCTGATTAATGACTCAAAAATTCAAAACTAAGTCTATCTTCCAATCATTGGTTTGATTTCAAATTCATTTAAAAATTGCTTTTTATTCAAATAAATGCAATGAATGAAAGGATAACAGAAATTAGTAGACTTTAAGTCATTAGTTGTAAAATAGTGTCAATAAATGACTCGAAAATTGTGTGCATTTAATGAATTGATTGATAAGAAACGCCCAAAACTTATTTGATTTGAACCTAAAACCTAAAATTGGTGTTTATGTCAAATGCATCTTAAATTACAAATATTTCGCTCAAATTAACATAAATATGACTATAATTGCGTTAATTCAATGAAATTAGAGATAAATTAATGGATTATAAACTAATTAATTGAGAAAATAGTGAAATAAAGTGAATACTCACAACATTTGTCGAATCCGTGAATTGTTTGGAGTCTATGTCTGACTAAAGTATAACACAATTTCATTCATTCAGCGGAGGATATCATTAGAGAAACGACAACTCATTTCATTCATAAGCGATGTATTGGAAGCGCTCCTTCTCTACCCTTATGTTCATTACTCATTCAATTTGAACCATTATTCCAAGTCTAGCAAAAACAGCATAAATGTGTGAACTAGAGATGAAGAACGGTTCGGTTCGGTTCGGATCGGTTAAAAAATTGGTCAAAAATGTCGGTTTAGGTTCGGTTC
>JAQIXD010000152.1:0-37700 GCA_034699985.1 Minunthozetes semirufus
CTTCCTGGTGTAGGAGGTTTACCTGGTGTTGGAGGTCTACCTGGTGTTGGTGGTCTTCCGGGTGTTGGTGGTCTTCCGGGTGTTGGTGGTCTCCCAGGTGTTGGTGGTCTCCCAGGTGTTGGTGGTCTCCCTGGTGTTGGTGGTCTTCCTGGTGGATTAGGTGGCCTTGGCGGTGCCGGTGGGTACTTGTATTAATAAAATATTAGGTTATGTTCCAGTTTAATCTGGTTCAGTACCTAAAATATTGAAGAGTAAAATTTGGGACTAACTTTTCCATTTTAGGAGGATATGGTGGATCTGCGTCTCAACAGCAGCAACAACAGGTTAGAGCTAAATAAATTATCTTGATATTTCTGTTTCTTAAAATTATGTTCGATTAAAGCAACAACAGGCTGGTGGTTATGGAGGTGCAGCTCAGCAACAACAACAGCAAGTAAGTTTTTGTTGTGGAAGTGCACTTAATTCATAGAGATGTGATGGATCTGTACCTTCTGATAAACTCATCACTTTTTAACCACTGATTCTTGTTAAAAGCAACATGCACTTAGTGGTGGTTATGGTGGTGGTTATGGTGGTGGTTATGGTGGTGCTCAACAACAACAACAAGTTAGTACTGAAGTCTATTCCTTATGAATAGAAATTATCATGATAACATTGAAAATATCAATTTAAATTTCAATTACAGCAACAACAACAAGCTTTGGCCGGTTTCGGAGGTGCTGGCAGCCAACAGCAGGTAAGCATTATATTACCTTGTTCTGACTAATTCTTTAATTTTTATGATTTAAAGCAACAACAGCAGCAAATGGCTGGCCTCGGAGGAGGCGCCCAACAGCAGCAACAACAACAACAACAACTGGCAGGTGCTGGTGGCTATGGAGGATACGGCGGAGCTGCTCAGCAGCAACAACAGGTAATTATGAGTATTTTTCCGGAGATATTTCAAACCTTTGAATTGAATTGATTTTAATGTCATATAAAGCAACAACAAATGGCTGGCGGTTATGGAGGCTACGGAGGGGCTGCCCAACAACAACAACAACAGGTTAGTTTATCCTGAACCTCTTCCAACTTATGGTTCCCGGTTTGCCGTCTTATATTTATTTTGAAAAACTTTCATCCAAAGCAACAACAAATGGCTGCTGGAGGTTATGGTGGATATGGAGGCGCACAACAGGTAATTCATTTTATAATAGGAATATTCTCTTCAAGACTAAAATTTCTGATCTGAACAGCAACAGCAACAGCAGCAGCAGCAACAACAACAACAGGCTCTTGCTGCTTATGGAGGCGGTTATGGAGGTGGCTATGGAGGATATGGTGGTGCTCAACAACAGCAGCAGCAACAGGTTAGTTGAAAGCAATTGTGTGCTTGTTTAGCTTAATTTATTTCGCAATCTATAATTTGTTCTTACAGCAACAGCAACTGGCAGCCGCTGGTGGCTATGGAGGCTATGGAGGAGCCGCCCAACAGCAGGTTAGTTTTAGTGGTGTACCATTCTTTTCGAATCACCTGTACTACTATTTATTTACTCATTGGTTACTATTAATTCTTCAGCAACAACAGCAGCAGCAAATGGCTGGGGCTGGAGGTTATGGAGGTGCACAGCAACAGGTTCGTATATTTGGTCACTTATATAGATTTTAACTCTTTTACTAAATGTTGTTAAATAGCAACAACAACAGCAACAGGCACTCAGTGGTTACGGGGGATATGGAGGCTACGGAGCTGCACAACAACAGCAGCAGCAGCAGCAGCAACAACAACAACAACAGGTATGTTATTAATCCGTTCCCTCTTATTATTTGTTAAATTAATTGGAAATAACTCTTAATCCAAAGCAACAACAACAGGCTCTGGCTGCTGCTGGTTATGGCGGATATAGTAGTCCATACGGTAGTCCATATGGTAGTCCTTATGGCGGATATGGCGGTTATGGAGGTTACGGGGGTTATGGACTCGCAGCCCAACAACAACAGCAACAACAGCAGGCTCTGGCTTCTGCTGGTTATGGTGGTTATGGCGGAGGACTGGGAGCTCAACAACAGGTAAAGTTCTATTTTCACCGCATATATCATGAACTTTGATACTCATAATTAAAATTGTTGTTCAGCAACAACAGCAACAAATGGCAGCCGCTGGTGGTTATGGAGGCTACGGAGGAGCTGCCCAACAACAGCAACAACAGGTAATTTTGATTCTCATTCTATCGGAAGTGTTTCGCACCTCTAAATAACTATCAATTTATGTTTGACTATTAATTTAAATCATTTAAAGCAACAACAAATGGCAGGTGCCGGTGGTCTTGGAGGACAACAGCAGCAACAGGTTTGTCTCATTTTAAGCCATAATAATCTTTAAAAAAGGTTTATTCAATGTATCGAAACTTATTTAAAACTTATTACACTTAAAGCAACAACAGGCAGCCCTTGCTGGGGGTTACGGAGGCGTTGGAGGTCTGGCTCAACAACAGCAACAACAAGTAAGTCTTAGAAGAAATTTTCAGATTAACTTATTTTTGGTAAATCCTTGAATTAAAGCAACAACAGGCAGGTCTAGGAATCGGATCGACAGCGCAACAACAACAACAACAACAGCAGCAATTGGCTGGTCTCGGAGGAAGCGCCCAACAGCAACAGCAGCAACAAATGGCTGGTGCTGGAAGTATTGGAGGGGCCGCCGCTCAACAACAACAACAGGTAGGCCTATTTTTAACACATTTAGTCTAATTATGGTTGAGATGTAACTCTTCCGAGTAATTGTCCAATAATTCACCACTTTATCTAATTCTCCTAAATCTTATTCAAAGCAACAACAAGCGGGAGCAGGAGGTGCTGCCCAACAACAACAGCAGCAACAACAGGCTGGAGGCGCAGCAGGCGGTCAACAGCAACAACAACAACAGGCTGGAGCAGGAGGCGGAACAGGGGCTCAACAGCAGCAGCAGCAACAACAAGGATAACCATTAGTAGAAAACATTATTTAAATTAATATTATTTTATATTTTTAAAAATTTTTATAAAAAATCGCATTAAATAAATAAAATCACAAATTTGTCAAATCAATGAACAATTAGAACAATCAAAATCAAATACAAACTTCTAAGAAGTTTATTTCGATGACCATTGACCATGACCAATTATCAATAGACTTCCTTTATGTTCAAAACAAAGTTTCAAAAAGTATATTCTTTTAATTGTCAATTGAAAATGAGATTGGCATCCAATTTATAAAAACAATTTCACATTTGCCATTATGAACATTATGAACATTATGAACAAGGGGTATTTTAAAGGGTATTTTAAAAAATGAAACTTTTTGTGTCCAATCAGATGATATTCTCTGTATTTGTGTTGAATCGTCAGAAAATGTTTCCATAGAAACGATGCCTAATATTGTCTGTGAGTGACAGTGACTGACATAACACAACACATAACACAACAAAACAAAAATAAATCCAGTTTTCAGTTAACAAAATGACTCTTCAATTGTCTTCAATAATCAGCTGTTCTTCTCTTTAATCGTTGTTTTAGTCAATTAGATATCAAGTATTTCTATTCTTCTTTGGTTTAATTCTCTAATTTTCTAATTAAATACTGAATTAAAGTGAAAATAGTTTTACAAATCATTTGTCAAATTAGGTGTAAATATGTTTCACAAACACTGCGAGTCATGTATTAAACCATTAAAATGTGATTTAAATAAGACTTCAAATCAAAGTAATGGCACTGTTTTGTGTCCACTAATCAAATGCGATAATAAGGGCTGTCCTCTGGTTATGCATAAATGCAAACTCACTGAACACCACCTGATCTGTCTTTACCAGAAGGTTTAATCATCTGATCCATTGATTGTCAATTAATTTGTTGTATTCTTAGGTTCAATGTCTCAATTGCTGTAATGGATGTCCAGTTATGTTATATCGAAAGGATATTCCCAAACATTTAGTCCATTGTTCGGCAAATGTAATCCATTGTACGGTTGAGTGGAACCGATGGCCAATACATACAGAAGAGCGAAGACTCACTAATCAAATGACACAACTATTGCCACAAACCCTAAACATAAACCATTTGGACGTCGCTCTGGCCCTCAGAGACCAAAGAATGCTCAAACAGTTGTGGACCGCAGAGAAGAAGACTCAGAGAGCGCTCAGAAATTATCTGACACTGAAATATCCGGCCGTTCCTCTAAAGGTAAGCATTTTTTGATTAACCGATGTTTAGTCATAAGATCTGATCAATTGATTCGATGTTTCTTCACGTAAAGCCATATCGCGGACAGCATTTGACAGACAAAACAAATACAGAGAATTCATGGCACTCCCCTTCTTTGTCGCCGACTAGTAGTCATTTAGCAAATCAGACGCCATCTGAAGATGACTCTGAGTCAAGTCCATGGCTTCAGAGTCAATCACCGCCGGGTCTGCAGAGCTCTGTTTGCGCCAAACTCTTAGAGTGCAGTCAAATGAATGGTGAGATAACGAGTCATTCGAATACAACAAATAAATTGGATTTTTCGACAATCGTTGAGCCGTCACTCGATTTGGTGCAAAACAAGTCGACAATACCACCGGCGCCGGCACTACCGCTCTCTCAATCATTATCTCTGGACATAAACCTGCGAACAATAGCCGCTTATCAGAAGAAACCGAAAATGATGTATACATTCCGGTGCGCACAAGAGTTCCGCAGAGACGAGTATGAGTGGCACTACAGGAATGTCCACAATGACATTCACGGAGGCATTGATGGATGGATTGAACACCGCTGTCCGCTCTGGCAGTACGGATGCAATTTCGTCCACAAACGTTGGAAACCCAGACCCGACGGCTCTGCCATTGTATTCAACGAATTTATAGAAAGCTTTGGCCTTAAAATGCCTGAAAGTACAGCACAAGACTACAGCGAAAACCAATCCATATCCCTATCATTGCTTCCTTTCGAGGTATGAACTGATTAACTGATTATCAGATGTTTTTACGATTGAAACCCATTTTCTAAAAATAGATTCATTTAATGCTTTAATGTTTTCATTGCTTTTCATTTCTTTCATTCGTTTCTAATCTTTTGATCAAAATTTTTGAGACATTTTTTACGCTTTAATTGAATTACTTTTTAAATAAAATCTAAAATTAATTTAAAATTAATTTGAAATCAAAAACAGATTTTACAGAATATATGTCAACATTTGGACAGTTTTTCTTTAAATAATTTGTCGGTCACTTCCAAAAGACTTCGCGACGTTTGCCGTACTTTTCTCGACACAAGAGGTTTGGTTTCACTTCAATGGCAGAGAAGACTCAATGAAAATGGAAAGTATTCGTGGGATGTCGGCTATAAGGTATGCACTCATCCCTCTCCTCCTCTACTCTTCTCTACCCTCTCCTCAATAATTAGGTTTGAGTGGAATTTGTGTGAAATAAAGACTTATTTTGTTTTGAATTCTTTGACGAGAATTTCAATTACTGTTCAGTACTTGAATTCAATTTTACTTTACATTCATTTCTTGTTTCAAATGATTGTTCTGTTCATTCATTAGCTTATGCTTAGGTCAGGCTTTTCTATAATTTAAAACTCCTTTTTGCGCTTCTCTTCCAATATATCCTCAAATATCACATAATAATAATCCATCAAAACATTCCTTTTGAATATCAAATTACTTCACTCTTATCCCAATCCTATCCTTTCCCTCAGTTTTGAGTGATTTTTAAAAATCTTATTTCAATATTTGAATCCATAATAGAAATGGTATTTCAGTTCTGCGTTCAGTGGCATCAGTTGCTGGCAATTGGACTCATATCATGCGGTCACTCAACACTTACAGCACTGTCCACACTATGTGTGCGAAATAAAGTCAGAGCCATTCAAACTTCCCTCTGATTCAAACGAAAAGGAATGTAAAAAACTTTTGTGATATTTATTTATCGTTTAATTCAAACAATTTTTAGACAATAATTAAAATAAAAATTACTTTTGATTCCAAAAACAATAAAAACTTTTATTAATATAACATTTTTTCGCAATATTTTCATTAATCAACGCTCGGAATGACTTAATAAATGAATTCCTGATAAGAATTCTACATAAAAGTGAGGGGAGATCCACGAGTGAGGTATGTTTACCTCATTTAATGCTAATTCAAGCAAAAAATCAGATTTTATTGGTTTTAAGTCTTAAAAAGTAATTAACTTTTATTTGAATTCTGTTTTGTTTTGAATGAAATAATTATAATGAAAGCTGTGAATGATTTATTGTCGTCTGCTCTTGTGCTGTGCTCTCCTCTCCACATACAATTCCAATACATTTAAATCTCTTACAAATAGAAGAATAAGATATTGATCAGTCTTCGTCAAGGGAGGGGGTTTCCGTTTTGGCCCTGAGCTAAACATCTTGCAAAAAACCAAAGTTCGCAAAAAATGGCATTTTATCTGTGGAAAGGAGTAGGAGTATGTCTATGACTACCTTTTTCACAATTATATCAAACTTAATGTTAATATAAAATTTGATAAATTTTTTGAAACAATTGGAGAAAAATTGATTTTCAAACCAAACAAATCTGTTTACAAACTATTTGAACGAAATTTAAATGTTTTTTATAACAAAATAATAAATTCTTTTCGAATATAATCTGATTTCTGATCTCTTTTTGAGCAAAAAACAGTTTTACTACTGAATTATCTGACAATTTATTACTCTTTTAAGATTTAAGATTGAACTCCAAATTATTGCCTTTAAATTATATGTTTAGTACTAATTTTTTTAACCAAGCATTTCAAGAATTTTAACTCTTTTATGCTCAAAATACAATATTATTTGTTCCCCGATTCAAAAGAATTTATTAATTTTCATCTCTTTTTAAATAATTCAATCATTTTGTGAATTAATTGGTTTTCATATCAAACAAATGTTTAATACATATTAAAAGTTAAAAATACAATAAATAGATTTAAATATAGAATACCTTTACTCCTACTACATGTGCCAAAAGGAGAAATTAATAAATTGAAGTTTGCAAGGGTAGCATTGAATTAAACTTTGTCTATTCATATTGATTTGTGGGTAAATGTTTAAGAAGGGATATTCAAAATTAAAATGAATTACAAACTAATTTTGGTTTTATTTTGAAAGAATTTCTAATAAAAGCCTAAAAAGATTTACACATAAATGTGAGGCAAATGTTTTTGATTGTAATTCATATCAAAATATCTTTTGAATCGAAAGATAAATAATCTTTGAATTTTAGAAACGGTTTAGAAATGCATTATTTAACACATTATTCAGTGTTTTCATACAATTTAATTTTAAATGCCTTTCTTGAGTTAGAATATAAAATTACCATTTTCAATTTTCAATTCAAAATTGTTAAATTGTTTGGTAGTGTAATTATACTTATGTTGAAATTGAATTCTATTTTTAGGGATGAATTTCAAATAATTTGAATATAATTTGAAAATAATTTTTGTGATACAAAGTAGTTGTTATATAATCAGGTCTTAAATTATTTTGAACTACCTTTTAATTTGTTGAGGATAACATTGAACTTTATCCCAACTAATTGTCTAATCCTAAACAATATTTCAAAATCGATTATTAGATATCAAGAAAACAAATTCTCGGATTACAAACAAACTCATTTTTATTCAATTTTTAGATAATTGTTAAAGACTTTTATAAATTAAACTTAATAATCTTACATTTTCTATCAAGATATTATTATAATAATTATTATTCAAATAAACGATAAATTAAATTTCAATTAAGATAACTTTCGGAAAGTAAACTGACGCTGAACTCGAGTACTTCCAACTCTACAGACATCTCAAGTCTTTTCTTAAAATATTGCCAATTATTGAGTGTATGGATGAGCTCTTTGACTGATTTCTTCTTTCTTAATAAAGTTCTTTGAGTCCAAAAGAAATAAGAATTGAGTGAAAATAGAAATAAAATATTGAAAGCAATTGATGTGATATTAAATTCATTTGCATTCAACAAAAGAGAGATAAATATTCCGTTTAACGCAATTACTATCGATATTATGAAATACTTAAGGATTTCCACGTTTTCTGATAATTGGATTTGAAAGCGATTGTATTTATTGACACACTTTTGAGCGATTATTATAGTTCGTGGCGTCGGTTCGGCGATCCGTCTCTTAAGTCGTGTATTGAAGTCTTCAATTAAATAATAATATCTGTAGTGAAGTTCAAAATATATGGTTTGTATAGAGACTGTCCAACCGGTCAGATAGAGGACACACACAGCAAACAGTTTCTTGAAATCAATGGGAATGCTTTTAATTTCATAGGACTTTCCGGTTGTCTTATCGGTGATAGTAAAAGAAAGAGCACTTCCAGTCAATATGAGTGTCAAAAGGACGGGTAAAACTGAGCGCCAATTCTCTGTTCTGTCGATTAAAAAGTTTTCCATTCGATAGTACTTCAGATCTCTAAAGAGTTCAATTATATTCTTTGATCTGTGTTTCACCAATAAATAAGAGGTTATCGTAGATATCATTCGGATAATAGTCATCACTCGAATCACAGCCAGCAATGGATTGAGTGATGAAAATGATGTAAACGGAATGTGAAGCAAAAATACAGTGAAAATTGTGGTCACAATTCCAGTAAATACTTTATTAAGAATTGTATTTTGAGGATTCAAACCAAAAAATAATAGAATGCTCTCAAAGATATTCTCTCCAATCATTTTAAGCATAATCTTGCAAAAATAGATCAAATATTTTAGAAGGTTAAAAAGATCATTGACTTATTATAAGGAATCAACAAAAACAACAATTACTAATTACTTACTTCATATAAAACCACTTTTATTGTAAAAATTTCTTAAATTGTATTGAATTGAAGGAAAAGTTTTAAAGTAGTTTTCAACAGTTGTCTACAAATTGATGTAAAAAAGTATATCAAAGAGAAGAAGCAGTGAATCAAATATGAAGCGCAAAATCAGAGCCAAATAAAAGACAGAATGGACGACAAATCATCGATTTTTCTCTTAGGAAAGGTAATTAAGCTTAACTTAGCTGAACTGAACTTGCTTTATTCTACCGAAATCGTTTGTCCAATCAGAGAATTCTCGTGTAAATCGACATTTATTCATGAAATCTAACATAACTTCAATAAATGTTTCGCTTGAATTCATGTATTAATGATTTTCTTTTTGTATTATTAGTCACTATTAGTCTCAACTTTCATCAAAGCAATTCTGTTATTACAAAAGTCTTTAAGATGAATAAATTGTTTTTCAATTTCGGAAAATTTTCAATCTATTACACAATATATGAGTGAGTTTTGTTAAAATGAAATTTCATAATCCAGGAATTTTGATTAAAATATTACTCAATTTACTTTTAATTAAAATTTCAAATAATTATTTGGGAATTCAAATTCAAAAATTAAAAATCTTCTTAAAAATATATCATAGAATTGTTCATGGTGAATAATAATTGAAATTGATTAAATATTTTTTGATAATTCTTAGAATTGTAAAAAATGTCATCACTTTTATATTTTACAAGATTAATATCAGTCATATATAAAAGTCAGTTCTCAGACAATTTTTTAGACGACTAACGAGTATTCGTATATCAATTGAATTGAGTTCATCTAATATCTAATAAAACCCCCAATTGATTGCATTTATAATACATGAATAGAAAATAATAATTGAGTTAACTTTCAACTAATCAATGCTTTTCAATATTTTTCAGTGAAAAGCCTTCAATTGAATGAAGACTATTAGAGCGCATCACAAGTACTTATTAATTATAGATCAATGATCCATCAACTTTTAGGAAACATTATTAATCTGTGGTTTCGTATATCCCTATCCTTTTAGTTAGAAATCTTCCACAAATGAAAGCAGATATGAAAGAAACAATTTAGCCTAGTTACACCATTTATTCAAGACCAAATACTTGAATTTGGTTCATCTTCTTTATTCGCCATCTATTTCTAGGTTTGAATTCAAATAATTTGTTTAAATAGAAAACAATAGAAAAATGAATGAATTATTTGAATTAAAAACACATTTAATCGATAATTGAAGACAAATACGAAACTTTTCTACTAAAGGCTGTTCTCTAAAAACGCCAATCAATTAATGATTGACAAAACGTAAGCCACAATCAAAGCTGTTTTCATATCCCACTTCATTCAGTGAACAGAATAATAGGGGAAAACTCTATTTTTTAAAATCAACGCCTTTTCTCGGCTCGAATTGAAATTCATTTGATTCTCAGTGGGGGTGAACTACACAATCAAAGTAAGCATTTGTGGTGGCTTTTGATGAAACTATTGAGGGTACTATTGATGGCCATTAGGTTTCCAAATGTAGTTCATTTGTTACACGTTTTCTTTCATCGAAATCGTATTATTATTTCAAATGAATGATAAAATTTCATTAACAACTCATAGGGTTTGAAGACATTGATTGAATCGATCATAAAATTTAATAAAAGCAATGACAACATCACCACTCAATACAGAAGTCCATTAAAAGTATTAATATTAAGAGGAAAGCCGTCTGAATTAAATTACATCAAAACATTGCTATAAGTTTCCAACAAAGTTATCAAATAATAGTTTTATAGTGACTTATATTTAAAGTTCACAAAATAGACTCTTTTTCATTAATTTCTATTTTAAGTATCAATTGATTCACAAATAATAATAATAGTTATAATCTATTAATGTTTTCAATTAAAGGAAATACTATTTAATGCAATACAACTGAATGCAATACAATTAAAAAAAACATCCAATTTATTGAAACCCATAAAACAGAGGTTTATGTTAAAAACATGTCAATTAAGACCGCCATAAATGCAATTTACATCACTCAAGCATATTATAGTATTAAATTAAGAGTTAATCACTTCAATTGTTAGTATGCATGATATGTTTATGAAAACAAAATTATATGGAAGAGTATAGAGAAATAGATAGCTGTCAGTCATTTCCAATTGAGACTAATTCGATGAAATAATAATAAGAAGAATAACTCATTAGATGTCTAATTAAGTGAACAAATTGAAGGCCATTAAAAAGGAAGTCTTTTATTATTTTATTTAAATTGTATTCATAAACAAATTGAAATGAATGGCAGTTCAGTAACAGTTGGTAATGAAAAATGACATTTAAAAAGTTAACTCTTCCACTCTTTTCCACTGAAAATGTTGTTCGGAATACATTTTGTATGTAAATTAATATTAGAATAATATTCGTGTTAATTCAATTTAACACAGTTTTCGTGAGCATCTGTTGATTGCATTGATAATTACTTGATAATTAAGTAATACTAATAAATAATGATTTGAATTTGTTGTAATATTTTTAATTAAATGTTTATTATTATTATTTGAGATCATTAGCGTTTGCTCTAGTAAAAATTAGTAAAACTTATTCTCTCGGGATATAATTTAAATAGAAATTTAAGCTCTTTTTGTATTTGTTTTTTCAGACATAACTTGAATCTAAATCCGATAAATAGTGAGGATATCATCAATAACTCTTGAGTTATCTAAGACTTCAAATATTGGATCAAAATTATGAGTCAGACATCGATTAGAAATTATAATTAACACAAAAATAATCAAATTTTACGTAAAAATAGTTCCAATTAATCGCTATTTTTGACAATTTTAACCTCAACAGGAAATTTACAAATTAACAGGATAATGAAAAATGATTTTATTCAATAACAATACTTGAAAAGTTTCAGCAAAAATAATGGAATAATTCGGTTGATATGGTTTTCATAGAATAAATAACTGATAATATTATTAAAACATAAACATTACTATCAATAAAACTGATATAAAAACGGTATACACTGTCACTGGAGTTCACACTCAAGTAATTTTTTCATGACTCTGTCTCAAACATACCGAGAGTCAAATGTTAGAATTAATTCCAGAACCTTTGTCTTATTTTTTAAACAGTTTTTCATATAAAGAGATATTAACTGTTTCTTTGTTATGTCTTTTCTCAATCTGTTTTGTTTATTATTTGAATTTTCAGAAACTTATCAAAGCATTTGATAAAATTCCAGGACCAAGATGCAGTATTCTTATGGGAAAAATACTGGGAAATATGGAACTATTGTGGACTCTGAAAAATGTTGAAGATCCTATTAGTGAGTCCTTTTGTTTATTACAATATTATAACTTAATTATCATTAATTGGTTATCTTAAGACACAGCATATGATATAGTAGTGGGTCTAACAAAGTGCTATCAGGACAATAAGTTGGGTATATTTCGAGCTTGGTTGGGACCATTTGAGCAAGTTGTTGTTCTATTCAGAGGTGATACGGTTGAGGTAATGAAACTCTTATATTAAAAATCACTTTTTATTAGGGGTCAGTAAACTGTTTTCAAGATTTTGTTAAACAAATTACATAATTATGGTCTAAGAAGTGATCTGAAGGGTTATTCAATTTGAATATCTATTCAATTGAATTAATAATTAAAAACTCATTAAAACAAAATCACAACTAAATTACCATAAATTGATTTTTACAGACAGTTCTCAATAGCAGTGTTCACATTGAAAAGGCTCGAGAATACAAATTCTTTGAACCATGGCTTGGATTGGGTTTACTCACGAGGTTAGACTTTTAAGACTCTTTTTTCTTCTTGATTATATGCAATATTCCCGCGTTTTCTAAACTAAATATTTGAATAGTTTTTAATTATTGTTAAATAAGTGATAATTTGTTTAACAGTACAGGAGATCGTTGGCGATCTCACCGAAAGTTATTGACGCCTTCCTTTCACTTCAAAATATTGGAAAACTTTGTCCCAATTATTAATGGTCAGCAAAGAACTATGATTAAGATCATTGAAAATCAAATGACTGAAAATAATGGCATAATTAATGACATTCGACCAATTATTACAAACTGTGCTTTGGATACTATTTGTGGTAATTAAACAAAATTAGTCTCTTTTTCTGATCTAAACATTTATACTAAAGAGACTGCAATGGGAGTAACTGTAAACGCACAGACTGATCCACACTCTAATTATGTTGGTTCAATTAGAAATATTTTGGTATTATTTTTTCACCGAATATGCTGTCCCTGGTTATGGAACAAAATAGTTTATAATATGAGTCCCTCTGGCTTTGAGTCCAGAAAACATACTTCAGTTTTACACAAATTCACAGATTCTGTAAATAAATATAACTTTTATTTCAAACAAAAGCTAAAAATTGACTTAAAAATAGGTAATTAAAGAACGAAAGACTGAATTCTTGAATAAATTGAAGGAAAACAAAGAGAAAAACATTGAGAAAACGCTGACAGATATGGGATCTAAACGTCGTTTGGCTTTTCTGGATTCACTTCTGATTCATCACATATCAAATCCCGAAGAATTCACAGAATTAGACATAAGAGAAGAAGTGGACACTTTTATGTTTGAAGGACACGACACAACATCGGCTGCACTTATGTTTGCTCTGTTTCTCATAGGACACGACAAAGAGGTTCAGGTATTGAGAAAATACTATAATTAAAGAGTTTTATTTGAAAATTAATTAATTAATTGTTGTTTTAATAATTAGGAGAAAATTCACGAGGAATTGGATGAGATATTTAGAGATGACATCAATCGTGACATTAGTTTAGAAGACTTGAGAAAAATGCGATATTTAGAGCAATGCATTAAAGAGTCGCTCCGTTTATATCCATCGGTTCCATATATTGCCAGAAAAAATAACGAACCTTTTTTTGTTGGCGAATATGAAATACCTCGCAATACGACCTGTTTCCTACTATTTTATATGCTTCACAGGGATCCGGATGTCTTTCCCAATCCAGAGGTCTTTGATCCAAACCGTTTCTCAAGCGATGCGGGGGTAGGAAGACATCCTTACTCTTATGTGCCTTTTAGTGCCGGACCTCGCAATTGCATCGGACAGAAGTTTGCGATGTTAGAGGAAAAGGCACTCTTGGCGTCAATACTCAGACAATTTCGGATTAAATCATTAGATCACAGAAATGACATAAAAATAGACATTTCTGTGATTCTTAAGCCGTTCTCTGAAATCAAAATGAAATTTGAAAGAAGATTTGATAATCAATAAATCAATAGATAAGCTTCAGGATCAGTTGCATTAAACACAGTTAGGGGTAAACCACAAGAGGTAGTCAAAGGTGAATCACAAATAATTAATAAACCTAACAATCAATCTCTATTAATCATGTCATAACAGCCACCTGCGCTTCAATTCACTACAATAGACTCAATAGTTTACTTTGAGATAACAAACATTAGTTTTTTATGTTCAGAAAATGTCCTAAACAACCAGTGTTTCCTTTATCTCCCACAAAGATCTTATATTTTTCTAATCCTTTTTATGTTTTTTCAAAATTTTGTATAAAAACAAAGTTTTTAAAGAATTAGTCATTAATTGAAAAATTGTTTTTAAAGACAAAAACTTCAATAAAATATCAAAGAAAATGAAATTATTGATTGTTTTAGCTTTTGTTTCGATGATATCGTTGTCGATGTCTTGTAAATGTCTTATGACTGACGTCAAGCATCACTTCTGTACCTCTGATTTTGCTCTGAAGGTTGAAGTGACGACTGAGAGACAGACCACTGAAAATGAACACGAAGTTTGGTTCGGAACTAAAGTGACTCAAATATTCAAAGCCGACGATCGCATGAAAATTGCCATAATTTCGGGCAAAATCTATACTTCAGACTCAAGTGCTTCGTGTGGTGTGGACTTGAAAAAGGGAGAGACATATGACGTGATGGGTAATCTCCATAATGGAAAACTTAATGTCAATTCGTGTGGATTTGTCAGAGATGTCAAACAATTGACTTCAGATGAGAAGCATTTCCTTGAAAGTGATCTCAAAACAGTTGTTTGTTAATTGAAATAATATTAATTAAACCACTCTTTTAACCACAAATCTAATGCTCTAATTCGCAGTATTTATAAAATAAAAACTTATTTACTTTCAATTAAAATCTTAATCCAAATAAAAATCAAATGAAATTAAATCAAAATCTATTTATTTTTATCAATAAATCAATCATTTAATCGATTAATAAATTAAGTCATTATATCTGAAAGATAGCGATCTCTTCTTCGAGGGTATCCTTTTTAGGACAGATTCCTCTCCCATAACGACATTTGGTCACGAAATGTATTCTCAAATTATGGTTTATGTCATTCAAGTCTTTGATCGAATACTTTTTGAATACCTCTTCAGCCGTTTTTTGAATGTCACTCGGATTTTGAGCACTCAGTCCTCTTGTTTGTGCGAATTCGTCCAAATTATTGATGGCATGTCTTTTATTCTGAGTTATTTCATCGAATTTCTCTTTTAAGAGACGATAATTACATTCGTTTTCATCCAATGGCTTTAAATACATGACATAACCGTCGCCGACATAAAGAGCCCAAAGAGTAATCACATCATAATATCCATCGTAAGTAATTTGTAAGATATCACCAATTTTGAGCTGAACATTGTAATTGTCATCTTCACTTTTCTTCACTGATTCAGAAGTTTGTTCACGTCTTTCTAGTGAAGGAGAAGAGGCTCCTGATCCGTCCGTTTGATCTCCAACAGAGGTATCACTGATTCTTAAATCGATTTTACTTAAGAGAAAATTATAGAAAAATTTTTGTTTGTTTTTTCGCATTAATTCAAGAGTTGTATTAAATTCATTGATTTTCTCAATTTCTTTGGTATTCAAACGCCAATTGTGAGATCGAGACAATAGATCAGCACAAGAGGGTCTCTTTTTCCATCTCGTTTCCAACATATCAATAAAGGGTGCTTCCAATGACTTGTATTTTGTCTGAATGTCTTTATTTTTCTTCGCAATAGATTTATCCCATCTTTAAAACAAAAGTGAAAAACAAATCAATAAAAATAACTTCTTTTTTATTACAGAAGAAGACATACCTATCAAACTCAATAGAAAACAATTGGTGACCAATAAGTCCTACACTATAGACATCTGATTTGCTGTCATAAATCTTACTTTGTCCGACTTCTGGTGCCATAAAGCTAATGGTTCCCTTATCTCTGGTGTTTGACTGTCCACTAAAGTTGTGTGGCTTCGCATAACCGAAATCACATAACTTTAAAAACTGTTTATTGTTTTCGTTTAGATTATAAGAGACGAGAATATTCTCAGGTTTAATATCTCTGTGAATAATCGGTGGATTCAAAGTATGCAAAAAGTTTAGGCTTTCAATAATCTCTTCGAATAATTCACACGAAATAAAGAAATCAATTAAAGACAACTCATAGCTGTCGACACTTGACTTAATACTAAAGAATTCTGATTTGTCTTTAAGAATATCATTGAGATTATTGTCGCAGAACTCCATTTGAAGACAGAGATAGTTCTTCTCAATCCATGCGTTTCTGTGCTGAACAACGAAATCGCTTCTGGCTTTATGTAAGGCCTTTAACTCTCTAATGCCGGACACCCAGAATTCGTCATCGATTTCTTAAGAAGGGATCAAATAAGAGATGAATTTTTGAAAAAACTACCGAAAAAGAAATATTTATAGTGATTACTGTCAAACTTAATCTTCTTAATTGCATGGATAGTTTTGTCTGACTTTTGTTTGACCTGATATACGGAGCCATAGCTTCCATTGCCAATGCACTTCTTAACCTTGAAGTCGGCACTGAATTTGCCCTCACTTTGAGCCAACTTAATGTCAGAACTCATTATTAAAGTTTATTTATTCAAAACATTTCCATAAGAAACTCAAATATAATGATAAGTCACTCGAATATTAATAATATTAATAACGCATGAATCGCATGAATCATTTGAATGTATGGAAAATCATATTTGAATTCTCATTTGAATTTAGGACAACTTTTCATATCTTGTTATTAAAATAATGAGAAATAAATACTAAAAAAGTGACAAACTAAACAAGTTGGCCATTTTTATCCATTTGTTGAATAGTAATTATCTTTATTATTGATAACATTGAAAACAATAGCTTTGAATAAAAGATAAGGCTTTCCCTTAACTTTGAAAGAAATTCCTTCTTTTCTTTTTATTTTTATTAAAAACTCATTTTTGTTAATAATTTGATTTACATTATGACCGCTCGACTCCTAATTTGAATCAAAAGCTAATTAATTTCAAATGAATTTTATATATATTTCTTTTAAGCCCTAAAATAGTAAAAAGAGTTTTATATACGATTTTTATATGAAACGCTATTTTGAAGACCTGATTACAAATGTAATTATATTAAATAACAGGATTATAATGAATGTGAAACGAGATTGAGTTATATTTAAACTGAATTTCAAGTTTTAATTGAAAAATCGAAATCAAATTCAAAGTACTTTTATTTTTGGGAACAGAATTCAAAATAAATGCTTTTTTCACGAAATTATATTTTATTTGATTGATTTTTACACATTTATCTAATTTATTTTTCACTGATATTTTTAATTGGTAATTGCTTTCTCGTTTTTATCTCTAAACATTCAATTAAAGGTTAGGCATAATATAAATGGCAGATAAAACCTGTTTAATATAATCCATAATAATCTTACAAAATTAATATTTGTTGTGCACTCATATAATAGCAATAATAAGACTTAATATTATTATTGAAAATATTTTATTACATTCAGAATATTCATTGAATTATTACACGAATAAAACTCATATTAATTATAAATATGGGTTCGAATATGGGTTATCTCTTATTCCTTATTTTCAATATATTTATCAGATTTTTTCAAGTTTATTCGGCTGATTGTTATCAATATGTTGGTCATTGTCCACAAAAAGAGTATAAGAATATGAGGAAAAACACTTCTTGTGTCTGTACTGAAGAAAGACTTATTACGTGTGAAGACACTCGTGGTTTAGATACAATCTTCGCGACGCTCTCCAATCAATTGCACCACACTTTGAGATATTTCGATAGTTTAGTCATAAATGACTGCAATTCGAAGCAATTAAAGAACAATTTATTCGATTCAATTAAATTCAAATCAATTGCAATCAGAAACTGCGATAATGTGGACCAGTTTTCTCCTCATATATTCAGTGGTACTTCAGATACGGTTGAAAACTTAGATATGGATTTAATTAAGACTCAAAATGATTCAGAATATGAAGATTTCTGGAAAGATGTGTTTCACTCAATCGGACATCTCTTTCAACTGAAACTTTTGAAAATAATAAGATTCAAATCAATGGTTATTCCCGACAACGGTCTCAAAGCTTTGAGTTCTGAAACGCTCAGAATAACTGATATTCACTTCAGTATTAACGCCGCCAGAGGTTAGTAAAATTACTTTAATAATAATTACTATAATAATAACCGCAATATTTGTTTACTTTAATAACAGTTTTAAAATAGAAGTAATAAAACATAAAATTTTGATAAATTTATAGATAACGACAATTATATAGAATCAATTGGAAGTTACGCCTTCAATGATTTGGTGAATCTAACGACACTAGAGTTTTCAAACATAGAAATCGGTTTTGTTAGAGATTATGCCTTCAGAAGCAATCATTCAGATCCCGAACCATTGAACTTATTCTTAACCGCAGAAAAGATTATTAAAACTAATTTCGAAGAAAATTCTCTGAAAGGTTTTAATCGAGTGATTAATCTAATCATAAATAGTTTCCAAAATAACAATTTAACCCTTTATTTGAACCAAACTTATATTCAGCCCTTTTTAGACGAAAAGAGAGACAATTCTATAACAATTAAATTCAAAGTCAATTGCGATCAAACATTTCTTCAACAAAATTCGTGGCTTTTTCTTCACAATCAATACAAACGACAAGTTGTGGGCAAATGTAACGATAATAACGACTTAATTGATAGATATTATCATTACATCACTGGATTCCAGACAACTTTTTAGGACAGCTTCCACTTAATTAACCTATTATTAGACGTTAAGTGTATTTAAAGCACAAAAAGTCAAATATTAGTGAATAAAACAGGACTTCAATAGATTTCTCTCAAATAAAAAAATGTTTATTTTTAAGTCAATTATTAGTTTGTTTTAGCACTGCTTGTGAGAGGACCGGCTTCAAAGTGGTTCATTGTTTGTAAATATTTGTAAAGGTTATGTCCGGGACAGGCTGTTCGCCTCACATCTCTATGTCCGTGAATTCTGTAGTTTTTGCTAATAAACCCATTTTTAAGTCCACAAGAAATAAGATTTTGTAATGCATTCAACAATTGATCGGAAGGGTTGTCATCGTTATAGTTGCCAATCATTGCTATTCCTAATGAGTTATGATTCCAACCCAAAGTGTGAAAACCCTCTTTATTCCAACCCAAACCATCGTATATAAGACCGTTTCCTCCTTAAGAAGAAATGCTTTGAAATTCTTTCATAAATAAAATTAAACGCTTTTGATATGAATACCAATCATAAAATTCCAGGCGATATCAGCCCAACCTTTACTCAACTGATGATAGCTCTGAAGGGATCGTATTCTGACCCGACATGAAACATCCGTATAGCAAGAGTTGCCGTCATCCGAGTGATGAATGAAGATATGATCGACGGATGCAATACTTTCGATCACTTTATTCGCATTTCTTGCTTTCCATTGATTTCGTGTTATAAAAGTCGGACAATGAGTCTCGACCTCTTCGTTAGAGTTATCTAATATTAAATATAATTTGAATTTTTTTTCAGACGATTAAAGATAAACCAAATTAAAGACTAAATAAAGTTAATATTGATTGAAAAGATTTGTTTAAAGATAAGATCTATTATCTGTTTATCTGATTCGTTATCTAAACTCACTTGAATCTGAAGAACAGTCATAAGAACCATAACAGCAAACATCAGTTCCAGAACAGAGATTATTAATGGAAAGTCCTTTACAACAGAACTCATCTGATGTACAAAAACCATTAGTCTTCTGATGAGTTGTGAACTCACACTGACTTTCAACACATTTTAGAATTGATATCAAAGACAAAACGATTTGATTTAATTTCATTTCAAACAGAGTTTTATGTTTTTTCTCAGTTTTCACGGAAGACTTGAGGTTAGGGTTTAGTGTTAGCGCTAATTGTCTGACAAAACAAGTTTTCATTCAATACTTTATTGTTTTTTGTTCTGAACTTTTGTTTTACTTTTGATATTAAATAACTTGAAATCATAATCGCTTCGACACATCATTCAATTCAATTGTATTCAGTATTTCAGTATTGAATTCATGTTTGAGTTGCTGTCAGTCAATCCCTCATTAATGACAGGTTTTAATAACACGAATACTTTCCTCTTTTCAATACGGGTTTCAGTCTTATCTTTAGAATTGGATTTTCACTGAATTATTGAATAATTGAATGAAAATAACATTTCGTGAAAATAATATTTGGCTTTAAATCCAAAATTTATATTCATTTGAATGGAAAGCATTAAAATTGATATTAAATACATTAAGTTTGAGCTAATCTTAAGAGATGATGAGTGGTTCCCACCATTACAACCACTTTTGACCCAATAACAGAGTAACCGGTATTTAAAGACTCTAAAACTAATGATTAACATACGATCAATGCATTGATATCTCAATGAATGAAATACTAGTATTTAATTAAGAGGATATTCAACCGAAAATGATAGAAGAAGTTTGAATAATCAAATGATGTCATTGCAAGTGATTCCCAATCCTTCTATTTATAAAACCTGATTCCTAATTATCTAAATTATCCAAAGGGTCTAAAAAGACTCCAAATTATCGGCATTTGATCGAAAGGTTCGCTAAAAACTAGTAATTATGCCATAAAATAATATTAATTTATTGAAACACCAAATGATTGATAGTTTAGATTCGGATTAAGAGTTAATTGTTTGGGAATCACGTTTAGGCCATAAATTATATGACTTTTCTTTTCATTCAATTTATTTTTTATTCATTTTTTTAAAAATAAAATAAATTATATTTAATTTGAAGGAAAACATCCATTTATTTATTGATCGCATGAATCCAATTGAAAGCTTGAGTTGAATCAACTTTTGCCTCAAATTTCAATTGAATTCTCAAATTAACGGTCTATTCGTCTCTTCAGACATCAAATCAAACAATTTTCACACAAAAACTGCATTTAATGTCAATTTTTTCAATCACTTTATAAAGTGTTGTAAAGAAAACCCAAAAAAAGTAAATTTTATTCAAAAAATAAAAAGAAATCTAAATATAAGTTACAAAAGAGTAAATCAATAATCGAAACGTGTTTTAAATTTTTAAACAAATTTTATGAGTTTTTCAAATATTTTTATTTTCACAAATAAGTTATTGATTTTTAAACGAATGTTTACTTTTAATGACATTTTTGTGGTAATTATTCTGATCACAAAAGCATGAAATCAAAATCAAAACTACTTTTTAAGATCTTTTCCCGATTTTAACGCAAATTTAGAAGAAATTCTCCGAAAAGTATATAAAACTCTATTAAAGAGTTCATTGAAGTAAAACATAAGAAGAAAAAACCGAAAAAATCATTCATTCATTAACTGTTTTGAGATATTCATCAGTAAAACATGACTTTTGCTCAGAATAATTGAAAATATTTCTCGCGTTTTATGGGTTAACCCAAATGTTTCCTTAAATAGACTTTAGTTTGAAAAGAATATAATGTTTTGCAATAATTACACGAATTTTAATTCAACTTTCTTTGAATCCCTTGTCTTTGATGTGAAAAATTTTTGAAATAATTGTCAATCAATTGTAGAGAAAAACAAATATAAAACTAAAGCTTAGAAAAGAATAAGACATTAGTTTTGTTTTAGACTTCAAACGAATAAATCAAATATTTTGTGAATAAAAATGAGTTTTGAATTAAGGAATATATTGTAGTCTTAATGATTTCCGGTGATTACGAGACTAAGAGTTATTCAAAAAGAGTTATTCAGAAGAAATGAAATGATTATAAGATTTGTATTTCTTTTTGCGATTAGTTTTTGTGATAATTTGTATAACAATGAGTTCAGTGATGAATAAGTCGTGAATTCAAGTCTCAAAACGTGATAATAATTATCGGTTTCTAAGTATTAGAAGTATTCAATGTTTTTCAGAAAGTCTTCTTCTGCTTCTTCTTCGGCGTCAAAGTCTGAGTCTGAGTTTGATTTTGACGCCAATGATTGTAACTGTTTGTGATTTCGGTAGTCTTTCACTCATTAAATCATTAAACTCATTAAAGAGAGTCTTATTAAAGAGCTTATGTTGTGCTCTGGAGGCGCTCTGCGGGACAAACGCCGTTCTCTGTAAGTATTAGTTGAGCGGCTTTTGGTTGAAACCATTACTGGTAGCGATTGGACTAATCGTGACTTCAAACAACTGGTGTTAACGTTGTCTTGTGTTCTGTTGTGTTGTTAACCGCTTTGCGTTGGGGTTTGTGTCACAAAGAATAGCAAATAAAGTGAATTTGTTAGTAATAATAACTTCTCTCCTCAGCAGGAGATTAGTTGAGGCTCTCTCTCGCGCTTTAGTCTCACTTCTAATAAGACTCAGTCTTTGGTCGTGAGTTTAGCCGTTGTTTTGCTTCTAATATTGTTTCGGTTTTTAATACAACTTTTAGTTAATTCAATATTATTCGAGACTAAGAGTGAGCCTTAAGGGGAGTTCAGTGTCACGAATACCGCAGAAAGAGAGGGAAGAAAAGCGGTGAAGAAAAGTCCTCTTTTTTTATTTAACATAAACTCTAATAATGAGTGCAATAAAGCACTGCTTTTGGCCAACAATCGGCGCCTAAACTATCAATAATACAGTTATCGTCTGACTTTCAGAAGACTTTCAGAAGACTTTCAGAACAACTGGAGATTGAGATCCGCCGGAGAAACACGATTTATCGCTCGAACCGATCAAAACTCAAACTCACGTTTAGTTATAAAGAAATGAATTAAAAAGCGTTTGTTTTTCTCAATGAAATCGTTTTTTTACGAGAATTAATCGGAAGAAGAAATTCTTCACTTATTTTACTCGTCTTTCTCTAATCATAAGTCTATAGAAGAGTAACTCTTAAGTCAAACATTGAGAACAGTTGAGAGCAGTTTGTGGGCCTTAAGGTCTTCTCTTAGAGATCACGAAGACCTTAGAGACTCTTCTCTTCTCTTTGCACTGAGAATGAGGTCATGACTTGTAAACCTGCACTTTAAGAGACTCTAATCAACGGGTATTTCAATGCTATTAATGAAAACACTGTATTTACGAGAGATTTGGTCTCTAAAAACAACTCTAAAGGCTCGGGAGGTCTCACACTCTTCTAAACTCTTAACAAATAGTCTTAAACTTAGAACAAGAGATAAGTTATTCACTGATTGTTAAAACGCGATAAGAATTGTAGCGAAAGTCAGAGAAAATACTTTCTTTGTTGGAAACAGTTTTCAGTCTTTTCTTTGTTTTAATATATTTAAAGCAAACAAAATATTAAAATCCGTCAAAACTATGATTTTGTTTTCGTTTAATCCAAAAATAAAATAAAAAATAAGTCAAAAGTTTACTCAAATTGTTTAAAGATATCAAAACTGAAAACATGTCATGAATTTTGACATAAAATCAAATTTAATTGAAAATTCTTGTCTTATTCTAAACAACAAAGACATTGCACTCAAACTCAATGATAACTGGAATCCAATAGTTTGTCCCAATTGTATATATAATTTGTAAATCGAGTGATGAGATAATGAGTCTCCACTTATATGCTCTTAAGACCAGAAGAAGTATTCTCTAATCAAACCAATTATTAGTTGTAATCCAATAGTAAAACAGGATTTCATTAACTCTTTGATTAAACAAAAGAGTTTTAAAACAATTGAAATCAGAGCCAAACAAACAAAACATAAAAAGAGTTTATTCAAACATCTTTTGCTAATTATAACTCTTTTCAAGTCTTATCTCTTATTAAAGTCAAAGATTTATATCGAAAATAATATCAAGTTTTAGTCAAAAATAATTAGAAAATATTTACTCTAATTTCAATGGATTTCAATGAATTCTTTTCTATTAATTACTTTCAAAATGTGTTTAAAAAACGAGTTTTTATTACAAAAATTCAATCAATTAAAGCATTAAAATCCAAAATATTTGAAAAGAGATGAAAAGTTTTAGTTAACAACGAATTAATTGTTATTTATCTCATGATTTGAAATCAGTTTAAACTTTTTAATCATTGAATCATTTAAATTGGAGATAAATTAGAGATTAGTTAACCTTAATTAGGGATTAATACAACTCTTATCAATCTTTTAAAGAATTTTCACAAATAAATGATAAAAATTTTGAAAATATTTTTATAAAACTTTTAAAAAGTGATGAAATGTTTGAAAGCTTTGAATCGATTGTTATTAGAAACGGTCCCCAACTTTGAGCACATGTTTTCTCTCAATTGAATTGAATTCAAATCAAAATATATTTGAATTAAAAACTGAATTAAAATCAAAATAATGAGTGATTTCCAAATGAAACCCAAATTCAGACAATGTTTTGTCACTTATATGGAAAGCGATGGAAAAGAAATCATATTTTGGGCTCAAAATGATACCAAAGAAGTCTTGAAATTTGAATCAATTCGAGAAACAAATTATAGACAAATGTTTAACTCTTTCTTTAACTCAAAAAGAGATTTCGGATTCAAACCATTGGTTGACAAACATTACATCTTTTGGTGATTTGAATTCAATGAGAAATTAGAAACAAATTCAATGTCTTTTTCTTTAGCGACAAATCGAGTCTTAATTTCTATCGAGTTTTGGTCAAAACAGTTGATTCGGAACTCAATAAAGCGTTTGTTTTCTTCATTGACTTTGGATATGAAGACTTGATTGATATCAACTGTTTGTTTGTCTTTAAGCCATTGTTTATCGATTGTCTTCCTTTGGCTCAAAGATTCGTTTTCTCTGATATTCGACCAAAAGATCCAACAAAAGGTTTGTCACCTCTGAATGACCTCTAATTCAATAATCAATTGTTTTCTTTCATTGTTTTCAGGATTTTGTAGACAAAGAGTTATCAAAAGTCTTGAGAAGTATTTTCGTTCGCTTTTAATGTTTGCTATTTATAGCGACAAACGGATCAAAGTCTTTAATAATGACGGCGAAGAAGTAATTAAATCATGTCTTGAAAGCGATGGAATCGATGACATTATATTCGAAACAAATGATTCAGATTTGGAGTTAATTGCCATCGAATTCAACAATAATTCAGAAGAAAGTTCTCTTACTTTGACTTCAGATTTCAAAAGTCCTCAAAGTTTGAGTCAATTATCAGAAGATTTCGAATCTGCGAAAGAAAGCGAAAACTCTTCGGAAATAAACAATGATTTGAAGAATGAGACGAAAATCACAACAAAAGGCACTCAAACAACACTTTCTTCTTTGAGTTCATTCAATGAAAAGGTTTTCAGCGATAAAACGGATAAAAAGTCGTTAATATTTCATATGAAGACACTCTTCGGTCCAAAACGTTTGGTTTATGTGACAAAAACCTTGTCTTCGAAATCGATTTACGTTCAGCTCTCAGAAGATTGGGAACAAATCCAAGAACTTTGCCAACGAATGAACGATTGTTACCAAATGTCGATCGAAGAGAATGAATATCCGCTTAAAGTAAAAGACATTGAATTGGATTCAGTGATTGCCTCGCGATTCACAGATGACGACAATTGGTACAGAAGTAAAGTAATTCAAGTCTTTAGAGAGAAATCATTGGTTAAAGTCTTTTATTTGGATTTTGGAAATTCAGAAACTCTTGATTTGAAATTCTGTCGTTTCTTAAGACCAGAGTTTAGACAATTTCCTCCGAAAGCCATTCATTGTCGTCCTTTGAATAAACGATTAGAAGTCGAAACTCTTGAAATCTTTGAAACAAATACTCAAGAAATTGAGTGTCAATTCATTGCTCTTAACGACCAAATAATGGATGTCTTGCTCTTCGATAATGGAGTTCTTCTTAACGGAGATTCGGTTCAAAGTTCTCCTCAAAGACTAAAACTCATTCAAAGTTCAACAGAAGAGGAAGAGACAAATGAAGAAACAGAACAACGAATAGAAATTGAAAAAGAATTGTCAGAAAAAGTGATTCAAAGTCAGAACTTATTCGAAGAAAGTCTTCTATTCTTTTGTTCTTTGGAAGAAAGCGATCAAAAGATAATTATTTCGAAAGCAATTAACACTCAATTGATTTATTGTCAGTTATTTGAGAAAATAGAAGAAGAATTAAATCCTTTGGTCGAAGATATGAACGACTTTTATAACGCAATAAAAAAGGATTCAAAGCCTTTAACTGACTTTGAATTACGAGAAATAAACGAAACTCAAACTCTTATTGGAGTCTATTGTGATCTCGAGAATCGTTGGTTGAGAGCAAAGATTATAACAATTTTCGATTCGGAAACCGTTGAAGTATTTTATGTCGATTATGGAACTCACGAGAGATTGGAGAGAGAAAAGTGTCTTCAATTGGATGACATTTATTTCAAACCATTGATTCAAGCGATTCCGTGTCAACCAATCAATAAAAGCCTCACTTATTATGAATTGAAAAGAATTGAATCTTCAGAAAAAGCATTAAAGATTCGATTCCTTGGTTTCAACAAAGAAAGCAATGTTTTTGAAATTAAACTCAATCTCTAATCAAAGAAATAAAAACTAATGTTTAATAACATTTGAAATCTTATCTCTAATTCCTTAATAAATATGATTTGAATGCTTTTCAATGCGTTTTATCTCTTGAGTTGTCCTTCAGTTGAGTAAAGAAATGGCGAAAAGTATTCAAAATTCAATAACTCATGTGATCTTCGATATGGACGGAACTGTTGTCGATTCGGAGTCTCTTTTGTTTAAAGCTTTGGATAATTTGTGTGAAAAGAATTCAATTTCTGTTTCTTCAGAAATAAAAGAGAAATTATTCGGACATCCATTCAAAGAACGCGCTCTTCAATTGTATAGAGATTTAGGTTTTGAGAGAATTATTTCTTTCAATGAATTCGTTAAACAATTAATAACTGATTGTCGAGAAAATGTTGATAAAAATGGAATGAATTTAATGGAAGGAATCGAGTCTTTAGTCGAGTATTTCAAACAAAACTCAATACAAATGGGAATCGCGAGCGGAAACGATAGGAAATCATACGAAGAAACAGTTAAGAGATTTCATCCTTTTTTTGAGAAATACTTTTCTTTTGCAGTTCTTTCTGGAGATGAAAATGAAAAAATAGATCCAAAACCGAGTCCTCATATATATGTGAAAGCATTCGAAAGATTTTCTCCAAAACCAGAATCGCTGAGTCATTGTCTTGTGTTTGAAGACACAGAAGTTGGAGTTCTTTCTGCAATAACTGCTGGAATGAAATGCATTCATGTTTTGGACAAAAGACTTAACTCTTCTTCTTTTGGATCAAATATTGCTTCAAAAGTCATAAACTCTTTAACAGAATTCTCTCCAAAAACATTTGGTTTGCCTTAAACTCAATGAGAAAGAGTTAAAACAGAGTTAAAGAGAGTTTAAATGTGACCCAAATTGGAGACCAAAACCAACATTAAGTGGTTATTGAACTCATTATTCAAACAATTTCTTAAAAATTCCAATAATTTTATGGAAAAAAATATTTTTTATTTGAATTTTAAAACAAAAGTAAAGTTTTATTAAATTAAAAAAAAGTGTTAAAAATCTCTTCTTTTTTAACGACAAAACGCTGTTTAAAAGGACGACAAAAATGCGTTTCATTTCCCATAAAAACGTTTTGAAACAAAAAGTATTTTTAGATCCAATAAATTCTTGAGTTTTTTCACAAACAAAGAGTCAAAATGTCGACAAAATTTTCACTCTTTTCTCTCATTTTCTGTCTTTTAATGTCTTTTTGTTTATCAAAAAGTGTTTCAAAAGAATTGAATGAAAATGTGAATCAATTGTCTGTTTTGAGCGCTCAAAGAATCTCAACTGAAAACAGAGAGTTTAAAGTCGAAGAAATTCAAGAGATTTTAAACTCGAGTTCGAACTCAAGTCTCGAGTTTAGAGCTTTATTCTCAACGACTGATAATCCGGTGAGTCTTTAGTCTTTAGTCTCGAGTTTCTCTTAATTTGAATTATTTTAGAAAAATCGATTAAATTGTTTGGTTTTTGGAATAAAACAATCGAATGAATGGAAAATCTCGAGAATGTCTTGTATTCCAATGGCTTTAATAAGACGAAGAGAATGAGAGCATCTCTTCAGGCAATTGTTGTAAAAATAGAAGAATTCGTGAAAAAAATAAACTCTTTTGTGGAGAAAGTCTTCAAAAGAAAGAAAAATAACTGATTATTGCTTTGATTATAGCTTTTGATGAGAAAACAATTCTATATTAAATGGGTTTTCGATAAACGAGACTTTTTTTTTTGCTTTAAATAAGAGATAAACTGTTCTTAAATCTGGATTAATTGAATCACGACTTGAAATATAATTAAGTAATTGTTTTATCGATTCTTTTCTGTTCTTTCATTCACTTTATGGGAAAGAAATGTGACGTAAATAAGAGATTAAGAGATTCTATTTGAAGACTATTTGGAAATGACGTCAAAAAGCGGACAAATTCAGTGATTATTCGTGTTTTCAATGGAAAAGTTGTTTGACTTTCAATCTATTGCTGACATTAATTCACTATTTATTTGACCTCAAAATCCTCTATTAATAGCAATAATTACCGAAATTTTTATTCATTAATTTCACACTTTTCCACAAAATTCTCGTTTCGTTCAACAAATAAATAAATAAATAATTTTCAAACAAATTAATCGATGTTTTAAAGGATTTCAGACATTAGAAGAAGAAAAAACTCAAATAACATAAAACTCTATCGAAAACTGGTTTTTAAAGTTTAAAGTCAAACATATTTTTCTCTTTTTCTGATCTTTTTTTAGAGAAATGACATAAATATCGATAAAATGTGACAAATGTTAAGACTTTTCAGAGTCTTATGGCTTCTGAAGATTATGAGTTGAAATTAGCCGCTCTTTAGAGGTATTTATAGCCTCAAGTCTTGAATAAAATATTCAAATAAACAATTGTTTAGAAAAATAACAGAAAATATATTTATTTCTAAAATAAAAAAATTCTAATAAATAACGAATAAATGACTAAACAAAGAGCGGAACGAGTTTTCTTCCTCTAATAATATCCGAAGCCTTTTCTGCGATCATAATTATCGGCGCATTTGTGTTTCCAGTGACCAATCGAGGCATTATTGATCCGTCGGCAACTCTAAGCCCTTTAACTCCTTTCACTCTTAGCTCTGGATCAACGACAGTATCTTTTAAATGTTTTGCTCCCATTTTACACGTTCCTATTGGATGATAAATGGTGTGCGTAAGAGTTCGCGCTAAACACGCCAAGTATTCATCCGAATGAAGAACATATGGTTCGCAGCCTTTTGTGAATGAATTTCAGATAACAATAGAATAGTAAAAGAAATTATGAATGAATACCTGGAACTACATTTGTGATGAGTTTTGCTCCCAAAGCACGCATTGGAGGCGTTTGAGCCAATCGTATGGTTTGTTTCATTGCTTCGACCATTGATTTAATGTCTTGAGGATGAGTTAAATAGTTTGGTTGAATAATTGGCGGATCTTTTGGTGAAGAACTTCTTAATGTTATAAATCCAACACTTTTTGGTCTCAGAATAACAGGAAATAAAGAAAAGCACTGTTTGTTTACGTGAGGAAAGTAAACCTTTTCCCAAATCTCTTCAGTTATTCCAATATTGTGTCGAAATATTCTTCCGTCGTCTGATGAAAGACACGCGCAAACCAAATGGATTTCAAAGTCAGGAAAATCCAATGATTTGTTCGCGTATTTAGTCTTAATAAAACCCAATCCTTCTAAACCTCCCGTTGAAGCCAAAGGACCGGAACCTGAGAGAAAGTATTTCAAGAAGTTCTTCGGTTTTTGGATCTTTCTTTGCATATAAGTTTGATGAATGTCTTCGTCTTCGTTGTCTTCTATTATGAAATGAAGACCTCCGGGATATATATGGTCTTGAAGATTACGTCCGACAGGAATATCACTAATCACAGGAATTCCGAACCTCTGAAGAGTGCTTTTCGGTCCGATTCCTGACAGCATTAGAAGATGAGCTGAATTTATAGTTCCGGCGCTGAGAATGACTTCTCTTCTGACGAAAACAATGTGTGAAAGAGAGAAGCGTTCGAATTGAACTCCAATTGCTCTTCGATTTGAGTCAAAGAGAACTTTATTTACTGTAGAAAACGTCAAAACATGAAGATTAGCTCTTTTTCCTCGAATGTCGTAAAGAAATGCTTTGGCTGTCGAACAACGCGCTCCTCTTCTGATTGTTGCCTGAGGTATCATAAATCCCGTTTGAGTTTTTCCGTTTATATCAGTGTTTGGATAACCTTTTCATTGATTAAAATCAGAAATTATGAATGAATTTAATTAAATTATAGTAAATGAATACAAACCCAAATGTTTTCCCGCTTTGACAAACGCGTGAGCTATTGGACTGATTTGATTGTTAGTGGAAACAGTTAAAGGACCGCCTCTTCCGTGATATCCATTGAAAGCAAGAGCTGGGTCTCTATTGTCTTCGCTTTTGAGAAAATAAGGGAAAACTTGACTCCAATTCCAACCGAAAGCTAAATCTCTTTCTTCCCATTCGTTGTAATCTCTTGGGTTTCCTCTCACATACATCATGTAATTGAGAACAGAACAACCGCCGAGAATCTTTCCTCTTGGCCATTGACATCTTCTCTGCTTAAGACCAAAACAAGACGCTTCTTGAACTTCCGTTTTGAAACCCCAATCAAGAGGAGTGTTCTGAAGGTTAAGAACAGCGATTGGAAAGTCACTAATCATTGATTCACTTCCACCGGCTTCCAGAAGAAGGACTTTAATGTTCGGGTCTTCTGAGAGACGATTTGCGAGAACACAACCAGCAGTTCCTCCGCCAACAATGACGTAATCATATTGAGATTCAAACGAATTGCGAGAGAAGTGATTAAACGAATGATCCAATTGTCTCACGAGGAGTAAAGTCGTTATTGGAATCAAAGCCGGCAAAACTGTTGCCGAAAAAAACGATGAAATCATTTGAGAAAATCATTTGCAAAGAAAGACTGAATTACAACACGAGAGACGACAGACGAGAGAGAAATAAGTAAAAGAAATCAAATGAAATCAAAAGACTATTTTCTGGATTCAAATTTGGGTCAAAAACTTATGTAATTATATAAGTCCCGCCTTTTAGTCTATTTTCACTCAATAATAGCGACATCTTTTGAATCTCTTGAGAAGAGAGTCTGAGTCCGGCTTCTGTTCCGGATTTGACTCTCAATGGGAGTCTTCTCTCTCTCTTCTCGCTCTCAATGGGTGTTATATTAGACTAAAGAATGCGGACTTTAATCCCAGAGAAGAGAAGAGAAGTGTTTAGAGAAAGAGAAAGTCTTTTCATTTTCTCTGTTTTTAAACATTTGAAACATTTGTTTCTCTTTTCAATTAAAACATTAAAAATAATTAAAATTAATTTAAATTAAAGAAAAGTTTCTATTTATTCAAAAAATAATAGTTTTTCTGAGTTTTTTGGAGTTAGTATTGCCCTCTCGTGACTCCTCTCTTGTCTGCTGTGAAACTGGTTTTGTTTAATCTCTGCTTCTGAAGAAGTGCGGGAATCTCTGCGGGAATCCGTTGAACAGCAGTTCTCTGAGACTTGAATTCAGTTTTTTCTTCTATGAATTGGAAGTCAAAGAGAAAACATATTTTGAACTCATTCTCTGATTCTTCTCTCGTTTCGTGACTTTCGGTCGTTTGAGAGATAAGAGAAACAATTGAAACGCAAATTACAATCAATTCTAATTCCACCCACGATTTGAAGCCACGCCTTCGACTCACGACTTATAAAAGGTGTGTCTTTTCCTCCAGTGATGATCAGCTGATTACAGATCAGAGAAGAACAGTTGAGAAGAGAAGATCCGGGAGCAGAAAGGAGAGGTGTGGGAGTGTGGGAGCGTAAGAGAGAGAGAGAGAGAAGATCCTCATTCCAATAGCGATCACTCCCTCAACAGGAGTAGTCTTTGAGAGCTTCTCTTATGAGTGAGTCTTCGAGTGGTTTATGTTTTCGAGAGTCACGAGAAGACGAGAGAAGAGAATCACGATTTCGCCCACAACTAAGAGTTCACTCAGAAATTGTGGGAGACTTCCGTCGACACGACTTTAGATCCACGTTTTGCTTTTGGTCTCCATTTAGGTCTTGGTTTCGGTTTTTGGGCGCCACAGAAGACAACAGAAGAGAAGTACTCAACTAATTGGCAGAAGAGAAGCACAAGAGAAGGAGAAATAGAAGGAGAGGGCGGACAATGTTTTCCACAAGAGATTTGCGGCAAAAATATTCTCTTTTCTATGGCTTTAGGCCTAACGAGAGTCAAGAATCCACTAATTATTGGTTTCGCGACATCAGAAACAGCGAAACAAATATTTTAACTGAAAAACAACGAAATGAGAGAAATTTGAAAATAAAATAATTGAAACAAATATTACTTCCGTTTAATTGAGAGAAAAAGACAACAAATTTAGAAACAAAACAAAACAAAACAGAAATCGAAGACAATTCTCTTGAAAGGCGTTTCTCTTCTCTTGGAATGCGTTTAATTGCTTTGAAATTCTGTTCAAAATATCTAATAATCGAATGAATTCTTAATCTTTAATCTTGTGATCGATTAAAGAGAGAAACGAAACGAAACTTATATAACAGAGAATCTCTTTTCAGCCAATAAGAGACGAGAAGAGGCGGTGTTTATCCCAAAGCCGTGTTATTATTCTTCAGGAGCCAATCGGAGGCAGTTTTCTATGAGAGAGAACTACTGCTGGAGAGAAGTGGTGTTCAGTAAGTCTACGGCAGCCAAAAACTACTGCCAAAGTCTAGTAAAGTCTGCCTCTGCTTTTGCCTCTGATTTTGAGCAGAGCTTATGGTTTTCCAAAAGAGAGACAACTCTAGACTCAACTAAAGACTCAACTCTAGACTCGATTCCACTTTTGACTCGCGTTTAGTCGACTTCAGTTCACTATTTGAGTCTCAAAATCATAGTTCACTTGAAAAGTGAGAAAAGTTTTCACTCAAATCAATGACCACTTCAACCAAACGAGACTCCAATTCGGGTGAGTTCTGACTCTGAGTTCTGTTTCTCTTCAAAATTGGTTTCAAATTTCAAATAAACACAAAATATCTTTTCCTTTGATTTGAATTTGATTTTCACACCAAATGTATTGAAAAGTGTATTGAAATGAGTTTCAAAAGCCGTCTCTAAGAGACTCTCTTTGACTCACATTAACACTCACTTTGTTATCGCTTTTCTTATCATTAAATTCGATTAAAAGTCGGTTTCTTTTGATTCCAAACAAATATTGTCTCAATTGTTGTCATTTCAAACAAAAGCCGACAAAACGAGAGATTAGTCGCCAATTAGCGCAACAAACGCCGCTCTCTCGCTCTCCTCTTGTATTATAGGTTCACTTCTCTCTCATTCATATCTCACACAAACTTCTATTCTATTCTCATATTAGAGAACAAAACCTCTTCTCAACAACTCTTCTCAACTAATATTGCGAACAACTCTTCGAGAACAGTTCCAACAGTTCCTCTTCTTCCAACAGCAGCTCTTCTTCCAACAGCAATGTGTCATCCAATCAATCCCTTCAATGCATTTCATTCTCCACTTTTCAATCAAACTTATCCCCAATTCTTCTTCAATTACTTCCAACAACAACAACAACAACAACACCAGAAGAATGCTCTCATTTCTCCTCCGATCGAAGAAAATCATATTTTGAGTGAATTAAAGACTCAAACAAAGAATTCAATAAAGAATTCAATGAAAAACTCTTCGAAATTTGATTTCTCGCGATTAGCAGAATCTGCAACAAAACAAGACTCAGAGAGAGAACGAGATATCACTTCTCAAACGTCGTCTGCTTTTCAAACTCAAAATCAATTGGCTTTTAATGCAATGAATTTGAATCCGTTTTTTGTCAATCATTCGGCTTTTCATTCAACCAATCATTCAGTGAATCAAAATCCAATCAATTCTTCACTTCTTTCTGTGAATTCAAATCCACAACAATCGCAACAAATGGCGTTAGAGTTCTTCTCGCGGAAGATATCTCGCGTAGGAAGAGGACAGTCGAGACCTAAGAAAGAGTTTATTTGCAAATACTGTCAAAGAAGGTTCACGAAGAGCTACAATCTGCTCATTCACGAGAGGACTCACACTGACGAGCGTCCCTACACGTGCGACATTTGCAATAAGGCCTTCCGACGACAGGACCACCTGAGAGACCACCGGTGAGTCACGAGATTGTCTTTTCTTTATTGCTTTCTTTTTATTACTGAAATCGTAAAACAAATTCAAAGTTGTAGTGAATCTCGAGAATCGAGAATCTCTTCAATGCATTCATTCATTCATTAAAAAAGAATTCATTTATTGAAAAACGATTTTCACTTAAAATTCAAACAAATTAGAGAAAAGAGAGAAAAGTCTTTAGTTTTTAGTCTAAAAAGAGAAAAGACTTTATTAGAGAAAACGATAGAAAAGGTGTAGTCTTTAGTCTAAGAGATCCTGGATTTGCCTAAAGGAAAGCCTAAAGGAAAGGCCAAACATTTTTAGACTAAAGAGAAAAGAAACCCCAAAACAGTTACTCTTCTCTTCTCTTCTGTTGTTTAAAGACTTAATAATTATTAAACATTTCTTTATTTTTCATTCGAAGATATATTCATTCGAAAGAAAAGCCGTTTAAATGCTTGGATTGTGGAAAAGGGTTTTGTCAGTCTCGCACTCTTGCCGTTCATCGCATTCTTCATTTGGATGATTCTCCGCATAAGTGCGTGACTTGTGGTCGAAGTTTCAATCAAAGATCTAATCTAAAGACACATCTCTTGACTCATACGGATATTAAACCCTATTCTTGTTATGAAACCAATTGTGGAAAAGTTTTTAGAAGAAATTGTGATTTAAGAAGACATCAATTGACTCATAGTTTAGGAATTATTGGAGAAAAAACACAAGAAATCAATTCAAACCCAAATTCTCCGACAAATTCACGCTTTTGTGACGAAGAATGTCTTAAAAATCATCCGAAATCACGAGAAATTCAAACTAAAGATCATTTGAATCAAAATCAAAACGAAACTGAAATCGATGTCGAAAACTGAGAAAATTATTCCAAAAAACTATTCTTTTCTTTAATTAATTATTTAATTCTTTTTTCTGTAAATAAAATGAAATAAAAAAAAGATTTTAATTCAAAAAAAAGTTTTGAATCTATATTTCATTCTTTGAAGAGATTTTCGTTTAGTTTTTTTCGTTCAATAAATTCGATCAAAAAATCCATTGAAAGCATTGAAAGTATTGTTCTTCTCTTCTCTTCTGTTCTCGCGATTCAACCAAAGCATTGATTTTCTCCATTAATCAACACTTTTGCGATTATTGGCGACGCGTGCGAAGGGTGTAGTCCTCAATAGCGAGAGACTGTCCGCCGCGCCCTTCAATCACGTCACGCATATTCAGGTCTAACTTCAAAAAAGTTTCATTTATTCAATTGTGGAAAGTAGTGCGACATCTCGTGGACACTGAAAACCCTATGGTTTGACAAAATTTATTGAACTCAATGGAGAGAGTCGTGACATCTGGTGTTCAATACTCTCTTCTAATGAGTGCCAATAGATGTCAGCACTGATTCTACTATTGCTCTACAGCTGTCTCTCTCTCAATACGTGTCCGAAAAGTGTTTTTAATTAAAATCTCTTTTTATAAATGGATTACAATTCGCGACCAAATTCTCGAGACTCGTTCTCTAATCTGGTCTCGAGTCCAAACTCGATCCCAAACTCGAGTCAGAATCACTTCTATCATCACAACTCAAGTCCTCAACAAAATCCAAGTATTTTGAGTCCAAATTCGTCGTCAATAATGAGTTCTTCGGCTCTAATGACGCCTCAAATGGGTTTTGATCCGCAAATGAATCAACAAATGATGAATTCTTCGATGACTTCTTCGATGAGTTATCCGTCGTTTAATTCAAGCGATTATTACTCGAATTATAATCAATATCTTCAACAATATTATAGAGAATATTATCGACAATATTGGGCTCAACAGCAACACAACAGACAACACTTGTCGTCGATGTCGTCTCATTCGGTGTCGTCTTCTGCTCCACAACTAAAACAACCCCTAAAATACGGAAGTCGTGGATCTCATTCTCGAGCGATATTCAGTCAACACAACAATCAGATTATGGTTTTAGACAACACTTCTTCTTCCGGCGGAAGAAGTCTTAGAATCTATTCTTTAAACGATTTATTCGTTGATTATCTCTTTCCTCAACAAATGTTTCACTTATTGTTGAGAGAAGACGACAACCAATTGCCGTTTGTTGAGAAAGAATCCGCTCTTCAATGGATTCGTTGTAAACAACAGTTAATGACGACAACAACGACTTCGACGACAACTAATTCTGATTTGAATTTTGAGTTAAAATTGATTTTAAAAATAATTCAAATGCTTTTGAAACAAAATTCTCGAATTTCTGGATTAGATTTAAGCGGTATTTAAGACATAATTATATCTCAATTAATAAGAATTGATTTTATTCTCTTTTTTCAGAACTTTTGTTAGATTTAATCGATTTTTCGGTTTTGAATCAAAATTTCTTATATTTTGAAAACGATTTAAAGAACTCTTCTTTGAATGAATTTCGCGCGAATTTAATTCGCGGACAAAAAACAATTGCTTTAAATTTCGCGCTTTCTTCGGGTTTAATGGATCACGCGCTCACTTTGGCTTATCTTATGGAACAAATTGGGAAAAAGACGACAAAAACGACGACAACGACAACAAGTGATGATTTAATGATTAAAACGATTCGAAAATTCTGCGATTCTTTGCTTCCAAACGATCCGAGTATTTATTATTAATTGTTTTGATTGTCTTTAATATTGTTTTGTTTTCTCTTTTAGTTTCGGTTTTTTATTCTTCGGTTTTAAACGGAATTCTTGGAAAACAAAACACTTTTTTTGAATTAAGTTTTGAATCATTTTTAATACTTTTAAGCAATGAATTGGATTTGAATTGTGTTTCACGCGTTAAACAATCGGATAATTTCAAACATTTATTATCTTTTGTAAAGAATTTAATGGATTTTAAGTCAAAAGAAGAAAAAGAAATCGTTTTAAGTGAAGAACTCTTTGACTCAGAAATGGATTATCTTTTGGTTAACGAATGCCTTCAGTTGAGTCTCAATTCACGTGAAAGTTGTTTATCCGAAGTATTATTGGAAGCAAAAGAAAGATTTGTTTCTCTTTTATTTGATTTCGGATTTATTTCTAATTCTCTTAAATATTGTCAACAATTGAAACGATTTGAAAGAAAATCGGAAAAAACAAAACTTTTAATTAAAACAATTGAATCGCGTTTTCAGAGAATAGAAGAAGAGTTTAATGACATTAAAGACAATAATCTTATTCTCGAAGAAGAAGTGAAAGAAGAAGAAGAACTCAAACAAGAGTTTAATGAAGAAAAAAACGAACAAATAATTAGCGAAAAACCGATTGAAAGTCAATTCAATAATTCATTGAATTTAAATGAAAACTTTTATTCAGGAATTAATCCAATAATGAGTTCAAGTAATCCTCAA
>JAQIXD010000153.1:0-37659 GCA_034699985.1 Minunthozetes semirufus
GAGAGAGAGAGAGAGAGAGAGAGAGAGAGAGAGAATACCTGAGAGCTGCCGTTTTTAGATGAAATAACGCTTCGGGCACTGCCGATGCATTTGTCGATTCCATTAAGGTTTGGATATTTGAAAAAAAGCAATTTCTCTTCAAATCTGTTCTTCGATTCGACGGTAAAAATCGTTTTCAATTTAATGAAATAGATTTTGTGTACGAATTTATATTTCTAATACTTTTCGAGTTATGTTATGTTGTTTTCTAAGAGTTATTATTCGAGTTTTGCCTCAAATATTCATAACTTATATACATTTGGGAGAATTCTGAGTTTAGTCTTAGAGGTGGAACCGGATATAAACTCAATCATCGTTTTTGAATATTGATATTCTCATGAATTTTGATTTTTCTTTAAGAAAATATTGAATCAATAAAAATGAAAATTTCCTCCGAAAACAAGTAATAAATTGTTTATCACTTCTTTTGAATAGTAGAGGGCTTTAAAGGAAATGATTTACAATACAATTGGTTTTATTATAAATTCAATTTGAAATCCAATTTTTCATTCAATCATTTATTATTATTTTCTGTTATAATAAAAGTCTATTGTATTGGAAAGAGTTATCAGATATCAGAGAAATGTTTTGATCCGAATATTTTCATTTCATTCATTGATTGATGAAATTTTAAAACTTTTCTTGGTTTTGAGGGCCTTATCTCAAAGGATTTCTCTTAAGAGAATAAAAATCAGACTAAAAAACGTCTGAATCTGTTATTTAATCTGAAAAAGTCTGTATTCGTTTCGATAGTTTCAAATCTTTTTCTGTTATTATAACACTATTTTTGGTCTATTATTACTTATCTCTCAGAAAGTCATCAAATGATTTATTATTATTACTTTTCGCGAACATCACATCAATTCTTATACCTCTTATTCGATCTGAAAATATATATGAAATATATATATATAAGGTTTGCTCCGGGCTAACGAATTATGCAGTAATAGTACGCTTTTAGAGAAGACAACACATAAGGCAAGTGCTTGTGTTGTGTGCGTTAACAGACTTGAGCCTGAATTGAGCCCTGACTGGCAAACGGTCAGAAAGAAATATCTCGTCTTTCTGTTGCACTTCTTCTGGTTGTTCTTACATTCACCTGATCTCTACATAACTACATCCAGAAAACCTGATGAACCAGTATTTCCAATGTAATGAACTTTTTTCAGTGGCACTCACTGTTAGCGCTCGACTACTAACTTATTTTCTTTTTTCTCTTCATATTTATTAAAAGCACTTATTTTTTAATTAAATGCCAATAGTTTTTGATGATAACCATTACTGAAGGAGTTTTCTCTCCTTTCAAATCATGTCTATTCTATTCTCTCCTCTTTTTTGTCTACTTTTTAAGTATTGAAAATGAAATACAAAAGAGCAAAAACGATAAGAAATGATTACAAAACCTCATTAGAGTTAAAGTCTTGCGTTGAAAACAATTGAATCCCATTTTTTGCTTCGGGTTATTGAAGAACTCATTCACTTTCTTTAGATTTTTATTCTTCCCTCTCCTTCTGTGTCTTCTTTTCATTTTATATCTTTATTTTAGAAAATTTGATTTTTTTTTCTTTTTTCTACTCTTTTTTTAAATAAATTATTATTATATCAAAACTTTTTCTGCGTTCAAACGCTTTAATTATGTTTTCGACTCAAAATTTCTCTGTTTTTAATCCAGACTTCATTTTTTAGGCTAATTTGAAGGCTTTCCTTCACTCTATTCTCTAAAGGATTTTACGCTAAATTTGTTTTTTTATTTTGATATTAAATTTTAATGAAAGCATTTGGTCTTTGCCTACAATTCTTTCGCTGAAATGTAATTATATTTTAATAAATATGTTGTGCTGTTGTGTTGTGTCGGACAAACTTATGTGTAATTACTTTTACTTCTTTCGATTGTCATTATATTTGTTTTGAACTTTTCTCTTCTGTTTTAATCACTTTCTGATTGAATGGATAACTGTTTCCACACTTTTTCGGAGTTTCACAAACAGTAATGATCTTTAATTCCTGTGACTCTCAAAGACCGACGTTTTCTATCTCTTTGTTTTTCACAGATATTATCAAAGCTTCAAAATAATTGCTGTCTTTGTTTAGTCAATTGTAATGTAATGTCTCTGAGAGTAAATTAATGCAAAGAGAGAGAGGGAGAGGGAAAAACATAGAGAGACCTCACAATGAAGTTTTATGAAGTTTTATGTTTTCATTTTTATCATTAATAAAAAAGAGCAGATTTTAAGTCTAAGAGAAAGAAGTGGTGAAAAAATGCTAAATAGAAAGCAGAAGGTTTTGAGGCCATCATTTGATTCATTGGCAGTTCATTGTCTGTTGAGTCTGGTATGGAAAGCCATTATCGTCCATCTGTAACAATGAATGACAGTCTAATTGCAGATCACATCAAAGTTTATCATTTTCTCTCTTATAATATAAACCACTTTTTTGTTGACTTTCGACTCTATTTTACACTACCTTTCCGTTGGTCTATTTGGGCATATCCTGTACTTTCGCACCATTCCATACGTAATACCTATACCTGTAATATCAGAGATATATATTTCAAAACCATTCCCTAACTTTGTTGAGTCTTTTCTGCGTTCATCCTCTGGTCTAATGGTATCCGAAAATTGTAGAGTTTTGGCCGTCGATAATAACAGAGTGTTTGTGTTAGTCCTCATTGTGTGCAGACTTTTTCTGCATTACTTTCAAAAATAAGATCTGCAAAAGACCTTTGAGGTTGAGGTCATTTTCAGTGACACTCTAATAATGAGTTCTAAGTGTCTATGAAGTTGTTTTGCTGTCAAACGTGTCATTTAATCTCTATTTACACTCAAAAATGTTTTGACAACTTCTCCGATGAGAAATACGATCCAAATATACAATTAGTTGATTCGCAAAACCAATTAATGGCAAAAACTTCAGACGAAAATTCCGACTCAAATGACTCATAAGATTTGACTCGAATTTTCATTTTTGAAAAAATCGATTTTTATTGCATTGAAAGTAGTTTTTCACTCAAAGAATGATTCATTTTTTGTTTTATTTCTGCATATCTTTCGTATTCAATATTATCCGTTGTTTTTGAGGTTTGAAGTTCTCATAACTTTTCCTTTGAATCGATATTTGAATTGAATTTTCATATTTCATCCGTTTTTGTTGTTATTCTTATGTATAGTAAAGTGAGGGGAGAGGAGGATGAGGTCGTGGGTCTGTTGAGGTGCCAAACATTGACGGGTTTTTCTAGTCTTCAATTTAATGAAAGAGAAGTGTCTGACCACTAAGTATTACAATTGATATTCAGATTTTATTTTATTGAAAATATAACAAAAAAGCTGTTGTGTTGTCCTAAAGTGTTGGTGCAATTCAATGGTATTATTCAGACTTTTTGAGTGCCTTCTCTTCAATTTGATTGCAGATGCGATCGCCAATTAGCCATCAATTTGGTTGGTTGTGCCGCTCGGCTCAAGAGATTTCACTTTTTGATATCAAATAAGAATGAAATGAAATGAAGTGAACACAAAACAGACTCTTCTCCTCTTCTTTTCTATTGATTTGAGTCTAGTCTTCAGTCTTTGAATTCATATTTTGTTTGCAAATCACGAAATCTTTTATTTTGCTCTCCTTTTGCTGTCAGTTCCTTCTCTTATTCACCCCTCAAAATCGTCCCCCTTTTGGACCTCTCATTACGAGACTTATAGTTATTTTTATATACTTTTTATATTTGAAAACTTCTATCAAAGAAGTCTTTGAGAAGCGTCAAGACTTTCAGTTCTTTTCAATGATTTCTTGTCTTCTTTTTCTTTTAATGTGAACTGAATTTGAAGTGAATTTTGTTGAAGAAAAAACTCGACTCAAACTTCTGATTGACTTCACTTTAATTGGCTTAACTTTAATTGACTTATCTTTTTGGCTTAATTTTAATTCCTCTCACATTTATATATCAAATACTTTGATTCAAATTAAAAAAGAAATTAATTAAATATCGTTTGAATCAGTGAACGGGCCTTTGATTTTGCGTTTGGTTTCAAATTGAAATTCTATCAAATTCTCGATTCAATCAATGTTTAAGTCTATTCCCATATATATCTCATCTGTGATGACAGCACTTGTTTCTAATGAGAAGATTAACGATAAGGTTGTGCACAGGTTTTATACTAACGATCAGTTTTCAGGCCTTAAAAAGACCTTATCTTTAGAATCATTTGACGGAATCCGACCAAACAATTATCGTTTGATTCAAAACTTGGGATTCACTCAATAGAACAAAAAAATGTTGTATTTGTTGTGTTGGGAACTGATTGATGGATCGTATTGATTGTCAGTCGAGCCATAGTCTCCCAATTGAGAGTTTGTTTGATTGTATGAACTGACACAACAGCACAGAATAGAATGGTTTGAACAGATCTAATAGATTAGATTCAATTCAATTTGTTATAGAATTAATGCTTTCTTTTATTAGTGAGTATTGTGTTGTGTTGTTAACAATCAATACTCACATTTGTAAACCACTGCAACACTACTCCAGACATTGCTCGCGGAGAGTACACCCAAACTGACCAGATTTATGCTGAGACCCATCATATTCCTACTGTTCCCTTATCTTTTCTGTCATAGTAATCATCATTGATTATCATTAGTTGAGTATTAACTCAACGCTAATACTCTTTCTTCTCCTGAGTAGACATGATTTTGACTTACATTCCAAACTCTAATCGAAGTTTTTGAAGACTTAATTGTTTTTATCGCTTTTATTGACTTCTGATTCAATAAATTAAACTCAAACTCATCTATCGATAGATTTTTCAATATTTCGTTATCATTTAATTGACATTTTTTGATTACTTTTCAGTCGATGCCCGTCCGCCCCGGTATCGGACCTTATATGCGTGCGAGGGTTCGTCTTTGGAGATCATCTGCGAAGAGGGCACTCATATAAACCTTATTCGAGCAAATTTTGGCAGATTTTCGATATCTGTTTGCAATGATAATGGAAACGTCGAGTGGAGTGTCGACTGTATGTCTCACCGATCATTCCGGGTTATGCAAGAAAGGTATGCGATTACTTGTTTGCACAGTTGCTTTCCTTAATTAAACTGATGGTTAAGATATACTCATACGAGTTATACCTTCTTATCTCTAATAAATGCGTCGATTCATTGAAAGCAAAAATTGATTTCAAGTTTTTGACATTTAGTCGTTAAAAACGCAATCTTTTTATGCTTTGAATTAAAATATTTGACTCTAATTGTGGTTTTAATTAAAATAGTTGTGGAATGAAGAGGTCGTGCAAACTACCGGCTTCGTCCAGTGTATTTGGAGACCCATGTTTAGGAACTCTCAAGTATTTGGAAGCCCACTACCAGTGCATGCCTGGTATGTACCGTTCGGTCATCGACTCGAACCTCAATTAATTAGAATTCAATTCAATAATTAATTTGAAACTAATCTGTTGTTTATCTCCATTCAGATTATCCTCAGTCGTATACCACTCCCCGTAACAATCATTCGCTTAAGAATCCTATCGTTCCTTTGATACCATCGCATGACTCGAATGATCGCAATTATGAGAACTCCGGTTCATCGCCTAATCCGCGAATTATATTTCCGGAATCATATAATCCTTCGCCTCTCATACCCTTCCCAGCGGTAGAAATGGATGAAAAGCAAACAGAAGTCAGTGATACGGAAACCTTCGTTTCCAAGAAGACCACTGAAACTAATGACAACTCAGAATCAATTGATAGTTATCCTCGTCTTAATGAGAACGACATTCCGCCACCAATTAATCCGCCACTGATTTCAGATAATGAAACTCCAGTTATTAACTCTGATAACGACAAAACGATTGTCATCAGCGGTAGTGATACCAATCAGAATGAAAATAGTGCCCATCAGTACTATTCCTCCACTTCTGAACCCAAATGGATTAATAAAGACTCAGATTTCGATTCAATTAATACCAATAAACACAACAATAATAATAATTTCGATACAAATCCTAAAATCGAAAGCAATGTCAACGAAAATAATGTCGTTCTTCACGAAAACAACCAAAGAGTTGCTGATCTCAGCGCTGATCACTGCATACCTAACCTTTCCAGAGGACTCTACTGGAATTGGACTCTTGCTGGACACGTCGCTAATCAGTCTTGTCCTGGAGGTGCCAAAGGTGTGGCGCGATGGGCCTGTATTTACTACAATGGAAGTCCTCACTGGTCACCCGTCACACCAGATATGTCCGATTGTTCTTCCCTTTGGATCACTCATTTAGAAACTCGAATCAATTCTGGCGCAGAGTCTGTCGTCTCTTTAGCCGATGAATTGGCCAAAAGTTGCAAAGAAAAGATCCTTTTTGGAGGAGATCTGTTCAAAGCCACAGATATTATCAATCAGTTGGTCTCGAGAATGGAAGGCGCTCTTTACGACTCTCATGACGATCAGGAAAGACGTTCGCATGTCGTCAAAGAATTGCTTACCGTATGATTAACTCCATTTTAATTGTGAATCAAATTCTAAGATTTTATTCCTCTTTTAGTCCATCCAAGACGTGGTCAACAATTTATTAGAAGACAATCAAATGGAGTCCTGGAATGAACTGTCATTTACTGACCAGAGATCTGCCGTCAACTCAATGTTAAATGGATTGGAAAGAATGGCTCTACTATTAGCAGAAACTAAACAACAGTCAAGTGATTACATCCGCGCTCACCATAATATCTGTAAGTCTTTGCCTCAACTCATTAAAAGTGAGTCATTATTGGAGTTGTTTTAACTTTTCTTAATTTTTTAGTCGTTTCGGTTCACATCCGTTCGATCGCTTCTGTGACTCATGGCTTACATTTGCCTCCAATTACTGACTCATCTGAAGATTTGCCGAATGGAGTGACTCTTCACTCGAATCGGATATATTTGCCGACACAAACACTATTAGAATATTCTTCTGTCTCTGGTTTAGTGAAAGTCGTGTTTTTGATGTACAAAAAATTGGCTCATCTTTTGAAACCAGAGTATGAGAATAGTGATCACTACCCGGTTATGATGCGGTCCGACGGCGCTCTCACTCCTCTAAACGTGACTCGAGTTATAAACTCCGATATAATCGGAATTCTATTGAATCGGGAGAGATATACCCCTTTGAGTGAACCGATTGAATTCACTTTAAGACATTTGATCACTAAAAATATGACAAACGCTAAGTGCGTCTTCTGGGACACCGATCGGAGAGACTGGTCAGACCAGGGCTGTGAAACAGTCCACTCAAACGATACGCACACGACCTGTAAATGCAATCATTTGACGAATTTTGCGATTCTTATGGACGTCAATAGTCTCGAAGTAATTATTGATTTTTTCGAGTCATTCATTCATTGGTTGACTTATTATCTCTGAAATCGATATTTAATTTATTTTTAATCAATTAATTTAATGTCAGATATCGTCTGGAAATGAGTTGGCATTGCGTGTCATAACATTAATCGGTTGCACCGTTTCTATCGTTTGCCTTTCCCTCACTTTCATTACATTAGTCTCATTCAGGTATGAATTGTTTGTCAAGTTTTTCAGCCAATCGTTAATTCAAATCGATTTTAATGAATAATTTGTTTCATTCTTTAGGAGCTTAAGAGGTATTCGTACCACAATTCACACCAATTTGTGCCTTTGCCTCATAATCGCCGAATTGATCTTCATTTTGGGTCAGTTTCTCAACTCTTATCATTAAATCAGTTCAGAAATTAATCTATTCTTTGAAATACAGGAATAAATCAGACGAAAGTGAAACTCATCTGTGGTTTAATAGCCTGTGCTTTGCATTACTTCTTTTTGGCCTCATTTTTATGGATGTTTTTCGAAGGCTTTCAACTTTATGTTATGTTAATCGAAGTCTTTGATCACCAAAAGTCGAGAATCAATTGGTATTATCTTCTTTCTTATGGAGTGCCCGCCATTTTGGTGATAATATCTGCGATCATTGATCCGCTGTCGTACGGAACTGAGAAATACTGTTGGCTCAGAGCAGACAATTACTTCATTTGGGCTTTTGTTGGACCAGTGATTGCAATACTTATGGCTAACTTTATATTCCTCTCAATTGCGATGACAACTATGTGCCGACACATCCCTCACATCTCATCCAATAAGACCAAAGAACAGACAAAACTTACAAACATTAAGTGAGTTAATGAGTCCTTCTCTTAATTACAGCAAATATTTATCTTTTATTCAAATTTCTTTAAAAATAAAAACTTTCCTCAAAAATCTGGTGAAAGACTTCATTAACTGATTTTATTTTTCACTCTTTCTTCGACTCTTCTTCTAATTGGGGCTAAAAGTGGAGAAAACTCTTCTGATTTAAAACGAAATAATCTTAAGTAAGAGATTTCTTCTTACTTTCTTTTCAGTGTTTCTTATATGCAATCAATTCATTAAATTTTGATATTATTTTAGGATTTGGATTCGCGGATCATTAGCGCTGGTATTCCTATTGGGCATTACCTGGAGTTTTGGTCTCTTATACATTTCGAGAGAATCCCTTTTTATGGCGTATTTGTTCACAATCACAAACTCATTGCAGGGACTCTTTATATTTGTCTTTAATTGTCTGACAAATGAAAAAGTGAGGACAGAATACCGTAAACTGTTTGCAGCACTCAATTTGAAGCCAATATGTTTGGAATCGACGCCATCCAAATCAGTGGACACATCCAGAGAGCAGATGCCCTCTTCATCATTGACTCCCGAACACAGATCCAGTCTTTATATGAATAATACGAACACAACTTCGACTCAAAAGGATTCTTCGCTCGTAAATGTATTTCCAGTGACTAATGGCATGAATAATGAGCCCCTTATTGGGGGAATGGTTCCACCAAATGGAGTCAATTTGGCGTCACTGACGGGACTGACAATGGAAAGCCCCAAAACCCGTCGAATGACTCAAAAATATTACTTAACGGACGACTCGAGTGATTACGGATGTAAACGACTCCAACAAAACCGAAGTCACAAAAACTCTTGTCGTGACATTTACTCTCTCCGTTCGGGACAATTGGCATCCCATTCACCAAATTTTATTGAACACATCTATGAGTGTATCGATGAGGACCCATACGTCGCAAAGTTATTACTGCCTGCGATTCAGCGCTCACTCGATGGACAGCACGTCCGAACACTCAGCGATTCTTCGCGTAATTCAGATAATAGACCTTTAATTTCGTGTACAACTTCTTCTCCGAGAGGACACAACTTTCATATTCAGGGACAAAATACAGGTATATTTCAAATCAATTACTCAAAGGATTAGACTTTAATGAGTTTTTATTTTGTTGTGATCTTAGGCTCACATTTGCCGGCAATAGTTAAGGACAACACTTCGAATAAGACGACAATAATCTGTTCGAATCATTTGTCGCCTTCGAGTCAGCCGACAGTCGCTCTTCTAAATGGCAATAATCAAGTGATTTGTTGCACATTAAATGACCACCAATTGTGTGATCACAACAATCAGACAATTAATGGACAGTTGAGACAACAGTATTTGATGGCCAATAGTCTCAATAATTTGAATTTGAATTGTTTGCCCTCAAAGAACAGACATCTGAGTAGTGACTGTTAACTCTTGGAGTCTTTTGTGTCAAATATTTATGAATTCTAATCAAAACAATTGTTTGGAAGTGAACTCCAATTCAAATGTGATTTAACTCTTCGTTTGTGTTCATTGAATGAAGACTTTTCTCGTTATAATTGATTTCGAACTCAAAACTCAAAAAACTATTGAAAATATTTGTGATATTTTTGCAACACTTTTGAAGACTAAACGAAACTATTTTCGTGTTTTCAGACCAACCGCTCAGACATCAAATTAATTGAATTTAACTAAAATTTTATTTAAAACTAAATTAAATGAATTCTAATTAATTGAATAACGAGTTTATATACCTTTTGATTAATATTTAATAAATTTGTTTCAATTGTATGTAAAATAGGTTTCTATTGAATCAAATATTGCGAAAACTTTTTGTAAATAAATATATATTCGTTCAATAAATCAATTAATTAATTAAACTATTATTTCGTTTATATTTTATTTGTCCGAACATTTAAAATGAAAAATTGATAATTACTTTTGGAAATTGGGTTAAACTGGATTAACCTAAACTGTTATTGTTTTGTAGAGTTATTCCCCATTCATACCTGCGGTCCTTAATTATATGCTAATTATAAGAAGTGCTAAATCGATAGCATAGATCCGTTTCAATCAATTTGTTGGGTTATCTGAATCCCGGACCGAAATCAATAACCTTTTATTGAAAAATATGTCAAAACATAAACTCATTTATAATTAAAGAAAAAATATTTTATTTTGAATTCAATTAAACAAAAATAAAAACAATTGAAAAAAGGGATACATTTTAGAAGAAGGCCTGAAAACTAAGAACCGAAATAATTCCGAAGGCAAACATCAAATATTGAGACCAATATTTCGGAGTATAATCTGCTCTCTTCTGAAGCAAAGTATTCATGAATTTCATCTTCCGGTCAGTATATGGCGGATAACGGCGTCTGAAATTTAAACGAAATTTAGTTTAAGCTATAATTGATTTAAAGGCAGTCATACGCTCCGATCGCTTCCAACATTGGATTAAAATCTCGAATGAGAACAGACTTTGCGTTCGAGAATGTCTCGAATGAGTATCTTCCGTGATATCTACCCATTCCTGATGCACCCACTCCTCCAAATGGAAGGCTATCGACTATTAAAATAGATATTAAGATAATATTTAAGGTTAAGTGAATCGATAGCAACATTAATGACTGACCCGTCAGATGAATGACTGTGTCGTTACCACAAACAGAACCTTAAATAACAATTTGATTAGATTTGTGGCAATAAAAGTGAAACAGATTAATGACAGACCACTGGATGTTTCGGTCAAAAACTTTTTGATTGTGCCTTTGTTTGTGCTGAACAAATACAAAGACAGGGGTTTCTCTCCTCTTTTGATAAAATCTACGGCTTCCTCTTCAGTGGATATGTTAACGATCGGCAAAACGGGACCAAAGATCTCTTCTCCCATAATCTGATCAAAAAATTAGCGAATATTTTATAAAAAATTGAAAAATGATTAACAAATTACGGGATCATTAGGCGAGACATCGACCAGAATAGTTGGCGCCACGTAATTCTGTGTGCTGTCGGTATTGCCGCCGATGACTGCTTTACCGCTCGAAGAAATCAGTTTAGAAATGCGTTCGAAATGTCTTTGATTTACAATTCGACAAAAAGAGTCTGAATTTTTAGGTTCTTCGCCGTAAAACTCTTTTATTATTTTGGCGGCGCTCTCAACAAATCTCTGCTGCACTTTAGGTGTGCACAAGAGGTAGTCGGGGGCCACACAAGTCTGGCCGGCGTTCATTAATTTGCCCCAAAGAATACGTTTGACCGCCATTTCCATATTGGGAACCGTATCGTCGAGATATAGGGGACTGAAAACAATATATTTATAGCAATCCGTTTAAGACTTATCGGTTAATGAAAGACCTCTTTCCTCCCAATTCTAACGTGACTGGCGTCAGGTGTTTGGCCGCCGCCTCACTCACGATTCGGCCAATTGATGTCGAACCGGTGAAGAATATATCTTAATATAAAAAACATATTAAAAATGATAGCATTTGTGGAAAAAATGTCTTTAAATACAATCGAATCTCTCTTTGAGTAATTGTTGCGTTTCTTGAGGTCCACCGTTAATCACGTGATAACATTCCTTAAATTAAATAATTAAAAGATTATATTTAAGAAACATTTTATTGATTTGTTTTATACATTGTTTAGATATTTTGGGATCAATTCCTCCAATGTTTGCGCAGTTCTTGGGGCCAATTCTGAGGGCTTAATGATTGCACAGTTACCCGCAGTAATTGCACCGACGAGTGGACACAAAACTAACTGAATCGGGTAATTCCAAGCGCCGATTATCAGAGCCAATCCGTAGGGCTCGTACTGAATGAATGCGTTGTCCATCATTACGACCAGATTCTTGGGCACAGGTTTTGGTTTCATATAATCTTTAATGTGAAGCAATTGGTCTCTGATGTCATTCTTAACGAACTCTAATTCACATAAAATGGTTTCTCCCGTCGGCTGTTATGAATCAATCATTAGATCTAATTTATAAACAATTAAACCCACTTTCTTGAAGTCGTCTTTAAGTGCATTTACGAGGATCTCTTGATTTTCATCTACCAATTGAAACAATCCCTTCAGTTGTTGGACCCGAAACTCAAGATTTTTGGTGACATCTCGAAAGAAGGCCATACGAGCCCTCGTAATCGCCTATTTTTAAAAACAAATTCATTATTTGTTTAGAAAAGTATTGAAATATTGGGAAACCATTTATGATTGACCTCATATTCAGATGTGATTTGAGACAATTTGATGGTTTTATATTCACTTTCGATATCAATCAAATCAAAGCCATTATTTTGACTCATTTTTTTCACTAAATTATTTAATATTTAGATAAATATTGCATTTGTTTATTGTTTTATAATTATTTTGACGTAAAAAAAGAGTGAATTTTTAGTGGACACACATTATATAACTATACAAATGGTTTGCAAAAAAACTTGTTTCTAATATTAGTGATGAGTCGGTATTAAAAGTAGTTTTCAAACCTGGAGTCAATAAACTTTATTTAGAACTCAATTTATATTAATTTAATTTAATGTCTATTTTGTAATACAATTGATCTCACATTTAGACAATTGTTGGAAAAGTTGGGATAAAATTAAGAATCAAATGCAATCAAATATAATGCGATTCAAGTGGAAAGACATGAATTTTATTTGGAAAACCTTTCTATTTGGAGGAAAACTTGAATTTCAAAAAATGAACTGAAAATAACAAAATTGATGTTAAGGTACACACAATCGGAATAATCATAACTTTTTGACGAATTCATGCAATGGATATCACTTGAAAAGAGACATTCAATTGATTTAATCTTTTATATTTGATTACAAAAATAGTATTTCATAAGTCTATCCTTGAAGTGATGATTCCTCCAAACCTGAGTTTAATATTGAATATGTAAAACGATCACCAAATGATGATCACAGTGGTAGTCATTTGTGGGGAATTTTCTTAAACTCATTAATTATTTTTTGTATTATTTTGATGACTAGTTTTGTCTCAATTATAGAGAGGATAAAAGTTTTGAATACGAGATAAACACGAAAACAATGATTGTTTTCCAACAAATGGTATTATAGAGGGACTGATACCAATTGATTGCTTCAGATTATCTGTAGATAGAGATCGATGGCAATCATCGCATATGTATTTCATAATCTATTTTTCATCAAAATATTCATTCGTTGAATATTTAAATATAAAATACAAATAAAAATCGACGAAATCAATGACAAAACAGACAATTACTCCATTACTCGATTGCTTATTCAGTTTTTCATCAGATTATAGATATTTTTTTTCTTGAAAGATGACTTTTCATTTAGTTTAAGGTTAAAGGAAATCATTTTTAAATCAAAGTATTTTTTTTTTGACAAAAATAGTGAACGCTTTTTGAATTGAGTAATGATTTAAACAAAATTAATTAAAAATTGACACAAATATAGAATTCAATTGATTTATAAGGATTTGTTGGCTATTATTAGACATAAATAGAGACAATTATTTGAAAATTGAATGACATGGATGAGCAAACTCTTTGATTCTGACGAACAAATGTGTTTTATGGAATGTTTGGGCAAAATTTAATGAATGAAATAGATCACATATAGATCAAGGTTAGGGCTGTACACATCTTAGAATAACGATTTGGTCCGAAGGTTTTCACTACAATTTAGTGCAAATTAAATCTAATCTCTGACATAATGTTTGAGCAATGATTGAGCTGAACAGTCAACAAATCAGCAAAATAACAAATGAACTTTTTTTTGATAAATTCTTATTTTAAACATTAAATATTGAAAATTGTCGAATGCAAACAAAAGAGGTAAAATAGGAGACAAATTCATTTTTGTTAATTTTGTTGATCTTCGTTGTCAATGAATGCCATAGATTTGAAATAAAAGTAATTTTGTGTTTAAAAAGCTTTAAATAGAAATATCTTTTAAAATGTTTTAAATGGAAATTCTCTGTAATTTTCAATCAAAAGCTATCACTAAATGTCAGACAAGATATCAAAAGACAGATTTGCGTGACTTTTAGACTCTGAACACACAATAAGATAACACATTTCAAAGATATTTCAAACTTAAGTTCAAATCAATATTTGTCTCAAATTCTCAAATAACTAAAAATGTTTTCTATATTTAACACAAAATTAAGAGAAAAATGTTTTAAATTATTTGAATTTTCATTTATTTGATTGAAGGCTAACCTCTCCTAAAATGTTACTATTTTTGTCACTTAAAGAGCTTTTTGAGGAAAATGATTTCAAAAATTGTATCATTTGTTGAAAGAAAGGTGAAAAATCTCGTTTTTAAAAACCCAGAGTTAATCAAAGAAACATAACTTTAACATATTTTTGATAAAATTAATGTTTTATTAATCAATTATTTGGCGAATGACTTGATTTTCATTTAATTTATTCAAATTTCATGGTTAAGGTTACCATTTTGGCATAACAATTAGCACTAGTAATAGCACTGGCAATAGCACTGGGCAAAGGGGTATTGAAAATTCCTGATAATAACTAAATTAGGTTCTGATTTGAATTGGGATTACATTCTTTAGTTGAATGAATCGCTTCAATGGTTGTGCAAAAAATGGGAATAAAAACAAGAAAAGAGTCAAAACAAACAAAGATATGACTCAAAATACAGACTATTTAAATAAGAAAACAAACTTTTCAAGAATCTAATTATCAGATTCTCATAATATTCTCACAAATAACAGTAAAATGAACAAATACGCAATACTTTGGGTCGAGGGTGAACTCAAAAATGCATTATTCATTTCAATTATAAATTAAGAATTTATTATAAAAATAATTATTATTGAAAAACAATAATATTAATGGAAAAGTAGTGCCATTTCAAGTGTCCATTAATTTCTAATTAAAACTAAAATCAATACCTTTTCAATGATAGCCGACATAATTGAAGTCTCAGATCAGTAATCAATTATCAAAATTGGATTAAATTTTAACAAAAATTAGTTTAAAATAAAATGAAATGATAGAAATGCGCACAAAAATTATTAATTAGTTTTTGATGTCAAACAGTTTTTCAATTATTTATGATTTGTATTGAATATAATGAATGAATATAATTTTGTTGTTAATGTTTGGCAATGAATTTGTCGCAACTTTTCCTCCCTTTTATTGATATGATTCGCCAATAGAGAGAGACATCTATTCCACTCTTTTACAGTTTCATCAACTTTTTGGTTAAATTTTCAAATGCTTTTCATTCGTCTCTCCTCTCCTCCAAACTCTGGTGTTCTCTGGACTCAGGTTTTGAAGTCTAACCAGTTTTGGCAATTCAAGCAAAATCTAATGTTTGAGGCACACAATGAGTTGTTTCGCACTCATTTGCATTGCACTACCATTCCTTTTGCAGTCCTTTTATTATTGCTATTACCATTGCCATTGCCATTACCATGATCAAATACAAAACGCTTAGCTATCTCTAACTTCATCTCATTGTCATACATTGATTTTGGCAGATAAAGGTGACAATCAAACAAAAGTAACATGATCGTTTTGCAAACCCATTTTCATGGCTAGTGGAGGGTGAAAAGCAATTGTTTGCTGAGTGTATGAGTGCCATGTTCAACTATCTGCTCAAGTATCTGCTAAATTATCTGGGCTTCCAATTTTTTCGTTGTTAAGTTACTTGATTGACATTTATTTAGTGTGTGTCTGATGTGATGTACAGTACCTCATACTAACTCCCATAATAACTAATCTTTGAATTTATTAGTTGTCTATTACTTACTTACTATAAATCTTATGAATAATAGATAATATTTTTCTTTGAATTTGTCTTTGAGTTGATTTGTGATAGAATTGATTTAAACGTAAAGAAGTTTTATTATTAGTTATATTGAAAACACTTTTTGGTTATAAAACAATAAAAGTCACAACAATTTCAATGCAATGAATAAATTGAAGTCAATGTACCACAAAAGTAGAAAAACAGTGGGTCTGACAGATAGGACTACACCTGCTTTAAGTCTTATTTTATTGAATATATCAATAAATAGCCTTTTGTTAAGTAGCGGTTCCAACACTGCAACGACTGACTACTTGTTTGACCGACTCTTTTATTTACATTGAGTGAGGGCTCGGGTCTCGACTATTCGCCACTTCTCTGACAACATTTTGTTCATATCTAAGCATATATTCAATAATCATAAAAGTATTCACTTTTGCACCAAAGAATGCTATGACAGCTATGACTCCATTTTATGGGTTCCCTTCCGATCATATAATTGAATAAATGGACAAAAATTTTAGCTATTCTTGCAATTAGTCTAAAAGTGCGAAATAACTACAGTATGTGACAGACAGTCATTCAATGAGTTGGAGACCAAAGAATTCGCCGCTTATTCGCGAATATTAACGTTATTTAAGTTTTTCTCTTCTTTTCAATTATAATGAAATTCTGTATTACTTTTGTCACAAACTATTCAAACAATTCTTTCTTTTAATGTTGAGTTCTTTGCGGACTTTGTCTGAAATTCATGACTTAAAGTCTCATTCCTTTTCATACATTCCTTTGCAGTCATACTCTGAAAAACAGTAAATGACTCCAAAAATATAATCAAAGAATTAAAGTATAAGCTATGAGTCTATGAGTCATAAATCGTTTCTTAGATATGATTATATAAAATACAATTATATTTCAGACAACAAAAGGATAGGAAAACTGGAAATAAGAATATTTTTATTCCCAAAACTGGACGTTAAGGCAATCAAAATATAGATATAATATCCACAAAAAAGCCATTATTTCCCTTCAATTTGAGGCCAAAACGCATAAAATGGTTGTAAAAAATAACAGAACTTATTAGACTTGAATTACACTAAATGTATCTCATTTTCAGGGCTTTGATGGCCAGTCAACAGTCTGTCTCATATTGTTCAACACTTAAGAGACATGCAAATATCAAATTGAGAACGAGGTGAACCTTACCCTAATCTTTGTTTACCATAATATGTTTTAAGGAATAATTTATCGCAAAATTTCATCCATTCATTAATGATATTCAAAACAATTCCAAAAGAAATATTCTATGAATCAATTCATTTAATAAATGGACTGTCTTTTAAGTTGGAAAAGAGGTTGCGTATGATATGTATGATAACTTTATGATACCTCTTTGATAGCTCTGTTAATATCTTTCCTGAATATGAATGAATAAAATGTTTTATCTTTCAAAGAGGTTAAGCTATAAAATGTCGGATTTCCGAATATAAACCAAAGATTCGTTTCCTACACCCAAAAAGATGAGTCATCTTGTTTTTTTAGGAAATCAGCATGGTCATTATAACATTATCATCAAAGTAGGCTCTGAGGGGAACAGTTATCTTCAAAATTGAAATAAATTTGAATAGATTTTCGATTATTTATTATTTATTATAATTTATTTACAATTAATTAAATTAATTAAAATCTATAAAATGGTTCTGTTTTTGGAGAATAGAATCGAAATTAAGAGTCGAATATATAATCAATTATTTTATAATATATTTTAAATAATAATAAAAACTATAAATATATTTATTTTCTATTATTTTCAAAAGAATTGATCTTTAAATCGAAAATTATTGTATAAATAGAACTAAAAATTCACATAATTTTACAAATGGTTTGAAGAAAATCAATGATTTGTTTTTGAGCTCAAACTCGAAGAACAGAATTAGGTTTTTGTTGAGAAAAATCTAAATACAAATCATTTATAAGTTTATTGTTTTTATTGTTTATAAAGCCTTCAGTTTAATCACTCATTCGGTTTTGGAAATCAATTCAATTTCGTGGAGAAAGCGAACCAACGATTCAATGGGTTTTTAAATTTGTTTTTTAGTCAAAAGGATGTCTTCTTCTACGATGTGTTTAAAACTCTTGAGTAAGACTTTGGGGAGAAATATGTTTTTTTGGCCAAAAAGACGTTAAAATTATGGCAAAAATCGATTCAATGGCTGAATGTCTGCAAATTAAAACTTAACGAATGAGGAAAAGAGGAAAAACTGATCCAATGAAGAACAGTGCGAATGGCATCGACTTGTGATCACATTTAACAACAGATTATTATTGAATTCACTGACGAATTGTTTTCGATAATCAATAAACAGATCAATCTTTCGGTTTCTTTTGTTTATAATCTGAAGTCAAGACTTGATTCGAGTTTAAGTGTTATTAATATTATTATTATTTCACATAATATACGATAAAATGGAGTCATTTATATACAATAAATCATAAAATCCATTGTTTTTTATTTTGCGTTTTGATCGCACCTCAAAGGAAAGGCACTCAATTTCTATTCTAAAAGAGTTTAAACAAAAAACTCTTTCATATGAATAGAAAAGCTATCAGTTTATTGTCCGCGCGATTGACATCTCTGTCCACAAAACGATTGGAGCGAATATTTGATGCAATTTTTGGCACAAAATGATGAATGAATTCTTAAAAAATCAGTCGATTTATGGCTCGAAGTAATGAATTGCTTGAAACAACTTTTTTGTCCATAAGTTCTATAAAATTGAAATATTTTTCACTAAAAGTCTTTGAATTCTTATATTCTGAGCCAAGAAAGCAATAAATTGATTGTAATTATAAGAGTTATTGTTCCGATGGGGGACGACATGACGGCTATGCTGTTGAGTCCGTCACTCTTTTCGCGCGTATCGTTGGGACGTTTATCGCGAGTGTCTGCAAATAATACAAAAAAGTCATAAATTAATAAAATTATAAATTTTTGTCGCTTTTAAGCTCTGATAAGACCTCAAGACTCAGAGGAAAGATATAAAAATAAAGAGTGAATTATAAATGTTTTGGGCGTTTAAGACGTTTTCAATTTTTATTTACTTTAATATTTCATATGAAAAGTCGAGTCGAGTGATAGCTCCGGACTTTTTATCACAAAACTCTCTGTTAGGTATGAACTGAACCGTTTTCGTGATCATTGAAACGCCAAAAATGGCATTCAATCGCTTATATAATTGAAAAAACAATTTTTTTGTGCCGCATATCTATGGTGTGCAATGTTTACCACCTGGCCTTTCAGACTATGTGTGTCCCTTCTGGCCATAACTGATATTTTTTACACATTAGTTCTGTTAAATTGAATGTTTAGGTTTGCTTTTAGTCCCTCTGCAGCTCAGGTATTAGCCTGTGTTACAGCTCTATCGATAACGCATTACCTGTTTATCAGACAATTATTTAAATTTTTTAGCCATCAGTTCGTCGAATAGGAGTCGGAGTCAGAGATAACACAAATATTTTTGAGGAAAACATTTCATAAAAATTTTATTCAAAACAATTGTGACTCAAATCTTAGGTCTTATTCAAAGAGCAATAAAAAGAAAAACTAAAAGCAGAGAGAAATTGAGTGATTTGGGGACAATACCTTTCTTTTTGGAGGCGTAGCCCTGATCTGAGGGCCTGGAGGGGTCGTAAATAGACTTAATTGCCGGTAGTTTAGTGAAATGGGGTCTCCACCAGTACGGCGTTTGAGCTGTTGATGACTGTATTGTCGGTGACTTCGACGACGGATACGACCCACTAAGTGATGGTCTAATTGTGGAGAAGACATTCGACATATTAGACATCGATGTCTGATACCACGTATTCTTATGATTGCGTCGCGAAGAAGCACTTGTGTCGAGCGGTGGCGCTCGGTTTGAGCTAATGTTGACCGATGGCTCGAGAGTCCATATTTTCAGCACACGAGAGGTTGTGCTCTGAGTGACTGGTTTTGCAGTAGTAGTGCTGGTTGTTGTGGATGTGGTCGTTGAACGCACTGATGGCGGAGACACTGACACATCAGAGATGAAAAGATAGGACCAATTAATTAATATTTTGATTCTCAATACAACTATTTTACACCATTTTATTGCTCAACAAATAACTAATGTTTCAAAAGATTCAAAAGAAATTCAATTCTATTCAACACAACAAAGAAATTAATGAATTATAAGATCATAAGAACCAAAACCCGAGAAGAACTCCATTTCAATACAAATTATTAGTTTTGAGAGAAATATTTGGGTTAAAAAAGATTACAATAAATATATAAATATTAATAATTATTATTATTTGTTATGAAATAGACGTAAAAAATGTAAAATTTATTTTGATTTCGAAGTTGTGTTCAATAGAAATGATATGAATAAAAGAAGAACAGTTTGGTTGTGCCAGAAGTAGGGCCTCACGAAAAAGCAGAGCTCATGCAAGGGATGCGGTATTTGAAACAGTGTTAGGATTCGCACACATATCACAGACAATAAGTATACTAAAACTCTGGTCTAAAGTGAAATAAAAAGAAATAAATCAGAGAATCTCTCAATTATTAGAGGAGAGGAATGAGAGGATCCGATTGTGTCGGCAATTGAATGAAATGCCGTCAAATCTGAGTTAACATTCATTCATAATCATAACAGAGAGGCTCAGATAGGGCTCACGTTTGCCGAAACATTTTTTTAGCCAACACTATGACTATGGATACCAATTGAGAGCTACGGAGCGAATGATTGGAAATTCAAACCCCAGGCAAACAACTTATATAATGATTAACATATTATGCGAAGAATGTATTGCATTCTATGGCAACACATATAATATCTTTGGAAGAGATCTCTGAGACGTAAATAATAATTTTAAAACGATTTTTAAGTTAAGGATTTGATGATAGAGTTTTAAAGTTCTATAGCTATCGGATACAAGAGCTCCGACACCCGAAGAACAGACCGATTCTTATTCAATAATAATTTCGATTTAATTGGATTATTAACTAAATTGAAGCCCAGAACTGCCGAACCATCACTTGTTTTAAATTAATTTGCAATAAAACAAAAAAGAGACCGAAAAGGAGTAACAAAATTATTACCAAAAGAGCTCTAATAAATTCAAATCATAGGAAAAGAGAGGACTAATTATTCGTCTCTTAAGTCTAAATTTGGCAAATATTTTGATAAGTCTGTAGACCACCCAAACCATCCAAACTAACATTTCTTGTGATAATACAAATTGCTTTGATATTCAAATATATTTCACTCAATCCATACCATCTCTCATCTTAAGGACCATTTCTATGGGATTTTTATACAGGAATTGGAAAAAATCATTCATTGGTTATGAAATGGAAAAACCAGGAAAACGATGGCTATATATTCCAATTCAATCGATACAATGGGATGCCTTTGAATTGTTAAGTGTGTGAATCATTCCCATAGACCCTAACATACGAAGAATGACTTGAATTTTATTGAACCGAAAACCTCTAACATAAGTATTACGGAAAATATATCGTTATTATTCACTCAATACTGCAATTCATTACAGTATATAACTCTCAAACTATTGTATAATGAAATGAGAATCTATTCAAAGCACTGAACATATCATTACAATGGAGTGAAAAATATAATCAAGCAATTGATTGGCTCTATATTCTGCTAATATTGGTATTAACATAGATCGCCAATAAATTCAATCAATTCTAATACCCGTTTCTATAGCTGTCCTCTTTTGACAATCAAATTACGTACAGAAAAAGCAATTCTCTAACAAAAAGTGTTTGAAACCAATTATAACAACAAATCAAATGGACTTTGAATTAATGAAAATTTAATTCCGAGTTCAGTCCCGGAAAAATGTTTATATAAAAAATGGTATTCGCCGCTAACCATACATACGATTCAGAGCCCAATAATTAATTGGTTATCGAATTAGAAAAAATTTTTAGTACTTTTAATTTGAAGAAATAATTTATTAGAGAAATGTATAGAAAAGTCACACAATTTCTATAAAAATGAATTTCTGTGTAATTAAGAGTGAGATCCGAAACTCGGGTTTTCTTTGAGAGCAGACAAAAATTAGTACCAAATAAAGGGAATCAGGAAAAAGAGTTAAAAAGAGTTAAATATTATTTTAAGTTTTTGTTTTATTTTTGTCCATTAAATATAATGATCGCTAAATAGATTAGAGGCACTAATTTCAATGCCAGTGTCGGTCTAATCGAGGATAAAATAATCGAAAAAATCAAAAATAATTAATCAATAAATAGAATTAAAAATAATTAATTCGTTCGGATTCTGAACACAACAGTGAGAAGAGTGTCTCTCATATAAATATAATAAAAAATATTTGCAATAATTTTTAGATATTTTTTTCCTAATGTTTTCTTATATATAGTACTAAAAGATAAATGATTTCAATAATTCATTGGAAAATGTTTTGGCAAAACTCAATATTAATTATGTGTTGCCTTCGAGTGGAGTCAAGCAATTTAAGAGCACTTTTCAAACACCTCTCGCACAAGAAAAAGAGAAGAGAAGAATATCAGGCATTAAAGCATTTAAATTGCGGTCTGACTATATTGAAGAACGGCGTAACCGAACCTCCGCCCAACATTCCCAACTCTAGGCTCAACAACAGAGCTCAACAGCAAAAGGCGATACCAAACACACACACAAACTCTCTCTCTCATGAGAGAGACTTTGAGACTTCACATTTGAAAGTCGCTGTAAATCTCAAAGTTTCAGTCAAAACGTCTAACCATTGCCTAACATTCCTCTAACTAAAAGTGCTTTAACTAAAAGTAGGAACAACTGTAGAGACAACAAAAAGAAGAAGAAGAAGAAACACAACTAATTCCAAACTCCTATTCCTATTCTTAGCTTCAAATCGGTTTAAACCAATAAATATATATTTTATTATTATTACAATTTTGGTTAAAAATGCGTTCTTCACGCGTAGAGAATCGCACTGACATTACGCAAAAGGGAACGGGAGATGAGAAGCAAATCACTCAAAGACAGACGTTTAATACAGTAAATTTCTTTGATAAGTCCCGTATGTTGTGATTCAAATCCCACTTTTGCACTCTTAAGTCCCACTTTTTCACTGTTTTTTCCCGTTAGTATTAACAAAGCATTGACAGAGCACCACATATTGTAAACCTAATGTAAGAGTTTTATTTCATGGAAAGTTTTGTTTTTCAAATTTTTTGAATGATTTTTCAATCAAAATTGAATCAATTTATAATTATATATAATGTGATTATCAGTTAGAATTCAACAGGGATAGCCAAGGGGGGTTTAGGGTCAAAACCCCCTGGGTCCGAAAAATTCTGGAATACCCCCCTGAGATTTTGAAAAAAATTTGGGAAAAATCTGACAAATTCGACCTTTCCCCCTCCAAAGAAAAGTCAGTAATGGCGAACAAAATGGCTGAAAATCCGCCATTTTGTTCGTTATTTCAATAGATTTTGTTAATTTAATTGGATTTATGTTACATTTAACTCAATTTAAACTGAACTGTATAGTTTACTCTGCGGTAGGACCAGTAATTTAGGACAAAATGGCAGTTTCCCGCCAATTTTGGCCGCCATTTTACCCTCCCCTGAACCCCCCTGAGTCGGCCGAGCTATTCCTGAGTTAGATGGAAACAATAGATTTGTCTTTTAATTGATTGTATCTTGCTCTTTAAGACACAATTTACTTTACGGGAAAAATTAAAACAAAAGTGGGACTTTAGAGTGCAAAAGTGGGATTTGAATCACAACATACGGGACTTATCAAAGAAATTTATTGTAAGTTTATTTCAATATATTTCAATATAACACTAATTCTTTTGATTGCAAGAGAAATGACTCTGAAATGAGGCTAAACTTGATATTTAAAAAATAGTAAAACAAATGAGGAAAGTCATGAAAGTAAGCAAAGGTTAACACAAACTAAATTCACGTGAATTCCCATTGAATGGCACACAAGTAATATGTTATATGAATCTGAAAATATGTGTAATCTTGTAAATCACAATACAAGTGTCTAATAATTAGAAAACATCATTACTATCATTGGTTGTCTATCACTGTATGGGTTATAACTTATAAGACAAGTATTTGAATAATTAATAATTTGCAACTAAGATGTTCAAACAGAGGTGTAAATTAGTCTTTGTAAAGTTGAGAAATTTCAGTCACGACTCACTCACGGAATAAAATAACTAATCACGATCACTCACTATTCACGCCCGTGATTCACGTCGTGATTCACTACCAGTCACGATCAGTCACGATAATCACTCGGCAAATAATATTGATATATAAATATTTTTATTATGCTTTTGAATTGTTTTATTTAATTGGAAGATGTTTTAATTGACTCCAAATTAATAAAAAATAATTAGTTTTAATCAAATTTGAGAATATTTTCTTAGTTTGTATCTCATTTTAGATCATTTTGTATGCTTTGAGTCCAATATTTGAGTTTTTTGAGATTTTTTTTAGAGTTCAGTGATTTTTTCGTGACTGAATCTCTTGGAGTGAATCACTATTCACTCACGAAGTGAAATATGAAATCCCAATCACGATTTTTTCACGAAAAGTGAGTGAGTGATTCGTGATCACGAAGAATTCGTGTCACTTTTACAAAGACTAATTGGTAGTCTTTGATGTGAAAATGGTCAAATATATCATGATAGCATGATCAAATAGAATGAATTCAAAAACTTTGATCAGTTTTATGGTTTGATTTCGATTTTTATGAAAACATATTATTATTAACGATAACTGAAAATTGTCTTATATAGAAAGACCAATATTCACATCCCCTTCAATCTTTTCCAATCACTTGTTATATTTATTATTAAAGTGTTTTTTTATTAATATCGAAATCATGATGAAATAATTTTGATTTTTTGAAAATTTGACAATTAAAATAAACTAATAACACAATTTAATTCCCTTCAATCGCTCTCGAAATTTGTCGATTCACTGAATATGCCACATTCTGTTTTCAGTAATTTCAATTGTGGTTTAGAAATTTGTAGTTACCTATAGCTTGTTTTGCTATAATTCGGTTTGAAATCCATTTCGATATTAAATAAGAGAATTGTTTGGAATGAAGTGAAAGACTTTTAGTGCTTTTAAGCAAATTATTTATAGATTTTTTCATTTTATCATTTTATCAGACATTCTCTGGCGCTTCCATTTGCTTCTTTGCATTTAATGGATACGACATAATCGGATGTCTGTCAGCCGAGTGTTTAGAGCGAACTCGAATCGTTTCATCTGCAATAAGCTTAACATTTTTGCTGGGATTGATTGCGTGTTTCACTCTTTCCATCGCAATCACATTATTAGTTCCCTTTTCATTACTCGACTCAACTGTGCCTTTACTTGAGGTCAGATAATCACTAACTTTTGAAAACTTTTCAATTGAGTGATGTTTTTATAATTAAGGCATTCGTTACCCGACATTTGGATGGAATGAAATACTTTGTGATAATGGGAGCGACCACTGCTCTCATATCATCTTCGATAGGATCGTTGTTATCGTTGTCCCGACTTTTATTCTGTCTGTCAAACGACGGATTAATTTTGGAGTTCCTATCAAAATATGATACAAATAGAGGAGTCTCGAAGAGCGCCACACTTTTTACTGCTTTTCTTTCTGCTATTATTTGTCTGACATTAAAGAGTTCTACAATTTTATATCTCATTGGAACAGGTATTCCATAAAATTATCAAATTATAAAATCACTTTATTTTCTCTACAAAAAAAATCAAAAGAAAAACAAATCTAAATTAAAATAATTGAAAAATTGATTATATATTAATTAAAATCAATATAAAACTCAAGTTTTTTTTTAATTGTTCAAACTAATTGTGAATGTATTTATTATCTATAATTACTCTTTTAGGCACAATTTTATCATTTTTGTCAACTGCTGTCTGTATAATATTCTTACGGTAAGTATTTAAAAATGTTTCAAATATTTAATATTAAATTCATTTAAAAGTTTAATTATTTAGGAATTTATTTAATAAAAGATATATTTTGAGAATTTTCTCTTAAAAGGTATTCAAGTGTTTCGCGATTACCCTTTGAATGCGAACTAATATCAAGAGAAACAACTCATTCTGAATTCAGACCACATTTTCATGATATTAGACATTCTATTAGTGATTATTATCTCAATGAAAGACAAATTCAGACCAATAGATACATATCTTCCAACTGCCATCAATTGCAAGAAAATGGTTTATGCGGTGCTATTTGTGACGAAAATCATTCATCAGTTGCCGACAATCGTGAGAAGAGTGGTTGCAATTACGGATCGTGTGCGCCCACCAGAGCCATATCCGTTGAATTCATAAATCATACATTTATCACATCGATTGCAGATTTGCAATTCGGTAACAAACAGGTCCCAACAGAAAAGAGTTCGACTATTGTATCAGGTAAATTATACTCTTCTTTTAAAATCAAAATGAATATTCTTATCAACTTTAAATAAAGTAAACGAGGTTTTACTTTTCTTCAGATTCCAGATTGTCTTTCGACTTAAAGACATTTTGGAATCACAAGAACCAGTCAAAAGAGAATTTGGAATCAGAGAATCAGGAAAAAACAAAAACCCGTTTACTTAATCTATAACTAATTGATTGAAATATTTATAATTATATTCAATAAAAGTGACAATAGTTGTGATGATGACGACAATGCTTTTGATGGCAATAACTACTATACATATCACATCTTTTTTGAGTAATGAGAATCAGTGGTGGACTGAGTCGTTGGCCACTCTATTCTTTATAATAATATGCATTTGCATAATAATAATAGTGGGTCAGCCCCAAAACTCTGCTCAATCTGCTAATAGCGTTCCATGTACTCCATTATTACCTATTTGTTCGATTTGGTTGGATATTCATCTTATAGTATGTTTGCCCTACACTTCTTGGTTGGCTTTTGTCATTTGGTCGTTATTGGGTGAGTATTGGATGAGACACCACTTTATTTGAGATCAGAGCAAACAATGAGTATATTATTTAAATCATTTGTATATTTGTGTGAATATCAGGAATATTCGTTTATATGAGTTATGGTGTTTGGAACAGTACAGAGGGCTCATCATTTCGTGACTTTGAACACAACAATGGATTAATTCTGACGGACACCAGTGATGACAGCGAAGACATTATTGCATGCGATCAACAAATAGTTGGATCATCTGTTTGATTGAATCGTTATTAATATTGTAATTTATTTGCTGACATAAAATAAGCATGATCAAATTCTTTAATTAGAAAAAATTATTATTCAAAAATTTTTAATTACCGATAAATTGAATAAAATTTATTCATTTCCATTATATTTAACTTAAATACATCGATTGAAACTTCTTTTTCTTAAAATAGAAGTATTTGAGAGTTATATCATCTTTGGTTTACATTGAATAATGGATTTAGAATAATCTTGTCTTCCATTAAAGTGTTTTAATCGCTTAAATCTGAAAAAAATCATTTAAATGATGGATAAAATTCCTTTTAGCATAAGTCAAGTCTAGTTAACTTAATTTTTCATTATTTACGAGAAGTGTGATTTAGCATGATAAAATTCAATACCATTATTTACGATAGACCTGAAATATTTGATGAATAGAAAGACTGAGTGATTGAGAAAAATGTCAAAAATGAAGGAAAATATTAGAAGATTCGCCTGTTTTTAATAAACCGAACGGAATTGAAGACAATTTATCAAACGATTCGGATTACGTGTCACGTCTTCAACCAAGTTGTGTATTAAATAAAAGTATTATCGATCAGTGGGTCTCCTATGAAATACCGTCACGTTTTGCATTCAAATAAATGTGTTATTCGTTTATATTATTATTATTTGCAAAAATCTCTAAAATTTTCGTTCCTTTGGTTGTGTTTGAAATACAACTAATGGTCTGATATATCGTAATATTGGGACAAATACTGTATATAGAAAACACATTTCATATGATTTAAGGCAACTCTCACTTCAATCATATGATTTATGATAACTTTTTAAAATCTATATATTCTTCTATAGTATTATTCTCTCAATTCTTATAACATTTACTTCAAACCCATTTTCTTCGAAACATATTTATCTTTTCACAAAAAAGACTAGATTTTTGAGATCATCTCTTGGAGTCACTCTTGCAATAACAGTTATACAGTGTTTTCAGTAAAGAATTTCCTCGAAATTGAAAAATTAAGTAAAATTTGACAATTTTTCTAAATATTAACCATTAATTGAGATCCAATACAATCTATAACTAATAGAAATTTAAAGCAAAACTAAAATCTTTAAATCATTAATTAATTAATCAAAATTTGGTAAAAATATTTGGTTTAATGTTGCTCTTTATTTGCCTCTTCTTTTATATCTAACATAAAATGGATCTTTTTATTTTGTTAGCCCTCACCCATTAAATTGAGAGATTTCATAGATTGAAATTCACGATCAATCAACAGAATACTGTATATCTGTTACAAATCTGATATTAATATTTGCTAAAATGAAATATTGTTAAATCTGTTAAATATACTAAAAATATTGTTTAGTTATGATTCTTCAATATTGATAAATGAATATTATTGAGAGAAGAATTCAAAATAAATAAATTAAATGCAAACAATCGTTTAATACAAATATAATTAGAATTCTTAAGGAATATAAACTGCTTTTTATAGAACAACAAGAATTGTATTCACAAGAATCGTAACGATGTTTATGAATCACTGATTGCCTTCATTGAGAGGTATGTCGTCTGTGAACGATTTTGATGAATAAAGTGGTGACAAAACAGTTGACATAATTGGGAGGCTTTTAAACGCTTTTATCTGTTTTTGTAATCAATTAGTAATCAAAACATTTCTTTAATTAAATTAATTTGTTTTTTCTGAACAAAACTTTTACTTAATTTATTTAATTTAAAATAAATCAACAAAAAAATGGTAACAAAAGTTTAATTATTTATTAAAAAAAAAAATATTTTATGGATTATTAATGGATGAACAGCCGGTTCTTTATTTGCATTTTTTGTTAAATTTTTTATTGATTTTAATATATTTTTTGTATATAAAGAGTGAACAGCAATTAGATCATGCATTGGATCTTATGAGACGATTACCGCCGCAACAGATTGAGAAGAATTTGAGTGATTTAATAGATTTGGTAATTATCTGATCTATTATTTTAGTCTCGCTTTTGATTTAGATATTAATTGTTTGGACACACATTTAGGTACCAAATCTTTGCGAAGACTTATTGTCATCAGTTGATCAGCCGCTGAAGATAGCAAGAGATCGAGAAACAGGTCGCGATTACTTGCTTTGTGACTACAATCGTGACGGAGATTCCTATAGGTATGACATCCGGCACTCATTTGTCGTTTAATTTATGTTTTGATTGAAGGTCTCCCTGGAGTAACAAATACGACCCGCCCTTAGATGACGGGGCAATGCCTTCAGATAAGTTGAGACATCTCGAAGTGGACGCCAATCAAGCCTTTGATCAGTACCGGGAAATGTATTTCGAAGGCGGCGTCTCATCTGTATATTTATGGGATTTGGATCACGGATTTGCCGGAGTTATTCTCATTAAGAAAGCCGGCGACGGATCCAAAAAAATTAAGGGCTGTTGGGATTCCATTCATGTCGTAGAAGTTCAGGTATTTCTCTCATTTAGTCTTCGAAGTGATAACAAAGTGATAATCATTTGATTAATAAATTTAAAGGAGAAGTCGAGTGGACGTAACGCTCACTACAAACTGACCTCAACTGTAATGCTTTGGTTACAAACAAATAAACAAAGTTCCGGAACAATGAATTTGGGCGGAAGTCTTACCCGACAAATAGAAGCAGACAATACTGTTAATGAAACGAATCCACACATCGCTAATATCGGAAGAATGGTTGAGGTATGGAATATGTGATACATTTGTTACGAATAACTGATTAAAGCAAAATTCATTTCATAGGATATGGAAAACAAAATCAGAAACACTTTGAATGAAATATATTTCGGGAAAACAAACAGTATTTTAAACGGTTTGCGATCCGTTAACTCATTGACTGAACAGAGAGAACGTGAAGCACTTAAGACAGACTTAGCACAAGCCCTCCAAAAGAGACAAAAAGCAGATTTGAATAACTGACCCAACACTCAATCTATTGTACAGTAAAACAAGTATTTGTTTGACTTTTTCTTCTAATTTAGTTATATTCGAGTCATTCAAACAATTGAGTCGTTTTTCATTCGCTCCGAAACGACTCTAAAAGAGTTAAGTGTTGTATCCCTTTCAGACCATTCACTCTCTTATCTAATTTCAATGATTTTTATCTCAAATCAAATAAAATTCAAATATTTTTTCAAATTATTTGTTTATTTCACATTTGATTCCAAGAAGTGATCGCATTGAAGACCAAAGAATAGGTTCATTGAAATTCTCTTATAAAAACCCAAAACCTTTGGGGTCTTTAGTCTAAGAGAGGTGAAGGCAGCGGAAAGGGACACACACTTGCAAATTGCAATACAAACCCAATTGAAATGAATTGTTTGAAAAATTGCTCATTTGTTGAAAGACATAACTAATCGTTGTTTGAGATTTAATTTCAACTCTTTATTCCATTTATAATCAAATTAATGATTGATTTAACAATTTTGGCTCTTTTTAAGTCTAATAGTTTTGAGCCTTAATTTAGTTTTACTATTAATTGCCTGAAAATTGGATTTATATATAATTATAAATAAATTGTTAATAATATTAATAATTAATATTTTGTTAAACAAATCATTTGAAGACAATTGTCTAATATATTGTCAAATATGTTAAATAACTTAAAATTTTTCCATTTATTACTATTTTTATAAATGAGAACACATTTTAGAAAAGTTTCCTAATTTCCACCTTTTGTTCGACTAATTGACTAATTAATCAAAATTTGTATTTCTTTTAAATTATTTATAATAAATAATAAACAAAAAACTTTATGTCACAGACTTTTGACGATAGAGTTATCAAATTCTTTAAGAGTTATTCAACCAAATGGAGTGATCCGTCATTGATATTACAATTTTGTAATAATTAATATTTTATTTTATTTTTAAAAAAAAATATTTTAAGACATTTAAACATATTATAAGATATTTGAAAATAATTTCAATTAAATAATCAACGAATATATGGAATATTCTTAATAAAGTCATTTAGAGTTTTGAATTCAATTATCTTTTTTAGCAAATAATTCAAAATTAGTTTCGGTTTTGTGTTCTTATTCTTAGATACAATGGAACTGCTTTGAACTGTCTTATAGAAGTATCGCAACCAATAGATATTAGTGATTGGATTCCACTTATACCAGTCATCATCAGCTTCCTGAGTCATTTTAATGTATACCCAGTCCTGTAAATCTGGATTTTTCTCTTCGAGTTTAGGGTTGAGACGACTTGAAAGAGAGGTATAGAAAACATTTTCTCCGATTTTGATTCGAGAAAAAGTAGTGTCAATAACATAGGCTTTTATACCGAAACTCTGGACGTAATAACTCTGTGTTTCGATCATATATTTTATATTTTTCTTTTTGGTTTTCTTTAGTAATACATTAGCGATATGAAGATCTCTGTGCTCGAACTCATACACACATTCAGATACAGCCAAAGCCAAAGTTAACTGAAAGCAGACGCTTAGCAATTGATTTGCGGTCACTTTCTTTGTGGAAATCAACTTCCATAGGGGTTCTCCGCAGTGTTTCATCGTTATAACCAAATACTCTCGAGGAATACCTGGAGTGTCCCTGCTCATTTCTAGTTTTTCAAGTTTATCCATTGAGTCATTGGTTGACTTTAAGAGTAAATAGTTTGGGATTCTTCCCTGAACAAGACGTGTACTCACAACTCGAGGGAATGAATGGCTCACGAATTCATGTCCTCTATAATCAACTGTTGTTATGTGAAGATTTGACAAACATTTTGAAACCATTATCTCATTGACCACATCTGAGAGCAATTCTTTGCCATCAAAGGGAACACCATGAACATTTTTTGTTGCTTTCGAGGAAACCACATTAATTATTTTGAATACAACTTCTTTATTAATCCGTTTATCGAACCCTTTGCTGACCAAACTATAAGAACCGGAATCTATTGGCTCCAAACGAGAATACCATTGACTCCCAAACTCCAGACCAAACGGAATGGGATTTATTTGTTGACAAAGTATTAGAACTTTCTTCCAGTTTTCGTCTTCGTTTCCACTTTTATTTGAAGTAATGCTCTCCAAATCATCGGATCCGATAACAGATTTTATATTACTTGTGATGTCATTGAATGTGATATTATCTAACCTCGAGGATGATCTGCTTGTTGTTGTTATTTCACACATAATCGCTTTACTCAATACTCTGTATAAGTGTTTAGGAATTTATTTTAAAATAATTTATTTTTCATTTATATTATAAATCTCGAGAAAACGTCGATAATAACATTAATACTATTTAATAACATTAATAATAAATATAATAATAAAATGGTTTTTATAATTTTCTAAAAAAAAGTTGTATTAAATAATGTTAAGATCTAATGATTACAGTTGTATATAATGTTGTTATCTTTAGAATATTCTAAAAGATTTTTGTCCATCATCTTTGTCATCATCTTAAGTCAATTGACAGACTAAATACTAAACAAGCATAACTTATCAGTAAAATATTGTGTAGAATTTTCCAAAAATTGTGCCTCCCCCTACAACACCCCACCCCACAACACCCACATAATCGAAGAGATGATCACTGTTTTTAAAGTAGTTCTTATTAAAGTAATTAAACGAAAAAAAGTTTTATCGATTGATTGATGGAAATGTTTGTGAATTGTGTTGAGAGGGCTTTCATTCGTATGTTTTAATGTATTTTATGAATGGCTCTCAAACTATGAAAAACATTTCATTGAAATTGGATTCAAAACAAAGTCACGAATTTTCACGAATTTTGTTCGTCTTTTAAGAAATGCATTCATTTTTATTTCGGTGTAATTCATGTCTTAAAAATCAAGTGAAGATTTTATTACCAAATAAGACAAACGACTCACAATTGCCTACATTTTTGGCCAGTTTTCGATCGAACCGACCGTTTATGAGATGTCATTCTTGTCATGCCTTTCGACCTCTTCTTATAAATAACCGAAAAAATGCCAATAATTTAATGTTATATACAATTCAGAAGAGAAATATGATTACAGCCGTTAGACTCTTGAGAAGCGTTCTTAAGATTAGATATATTGTCGTGGGTTCGGCGGTCACCGGAGGCGTCCAATTGTCGAGAGTTTGTTATTTGGATTTGATTTTTAGATATAATAGTAATTAAAGCTTTGTTTTTGTTCTCAAATAGAAATACGAAGAATGGAAAGAAAGTCTTCCAAAATTCAAATGGATTGAAGACTTGTCACCAGACAAGGATCAGTTAAATGCCATTCGATCCAAACTAATTGAAATTCGGGACAAATTCTCTTCAGAAAAGGGATATATCTCTCACTTTGGGGATAATGTGAACCAAAAGATTAGTTTACTTAAAGAATGGATAGAAGAAGCAAAACAACAACAAAAACAACAGTCTTTGGGTTAGAATTATTTCCTCTGAATTATAATAAAGAATTGAATCAATAGTTATAATGTCTGTCAAAGCATTACTTTCTTTTGTAGAAACAAATGGAATCAATGCTGAAGATAACGTTCAATCCATGTCTTCATTTTTTACCCCATCCTCTTCTACCTCTACTTCAGAGAAAAGTGATATAAATCAAGATAGAGATCGAATCCAGAGATTGCAGGACGAGTTGATTACTGTTCAGGTATTTAATGGTTTGGTTTATTGGATCTAATTTTGTGTTTAACTAATCTTCAGCTCAAATATCAGAAAGAAATCGAAAGACTTGAAAAAGAGAATAAAAATCTTAAGAAAACAGTTCTTTTGAGATCAGAGAACAGTTCGACTGCACGTAAAGTAAAGAAATCTCTGATTGACTTATATTCAGAAGTTTTGGACGAATTGAGTGAATACGACTCCAACTATAAAACTCAGGACCATTTGCCCCGAGTTATCGTTGTTGGAGACCAAAGCTCTGGTAAGACTAGTGTTCTCGAGATGATAGCCGGCGCTCGAATATTTCCTCGCGGGGCCGGAGAAATGATGACTCGATCACCAGTGAAAGTGACCTTAAAGGAGGGCCCCTATCATATCGCCCGATTCAAAGACAGTTCCAGAGAATTCGATTTATCCAAAGACTCAGAATTGGCTCAATTGAGACGAGAAGTAGAGATCAGAATGAAGAGCTCCGTAAAGAATGGCCGCACAGTTAGCAGTGATGTCATTGCAATGACAGTGGAAGGGCCCGGCATTCAGCGCATGGTTTTAGTTGATTTGCCCGGAATTATAAGTACTGTTACCACTGAAATGGCTGAAGACACCAGAGATGCCATTAAAGAGATAACAAAGACTTATATGAGTAATCCTAACGCCATAATACTCTGCATTCAGGACGGATCAGTTGATGCCGAGCGGAGTATTGTCACAGATCTGGTCAGTCAAATGGATCCGAACGGAAAGCGGACGATATTTGTCTTAACAAAAGTAGATTTGGCGGAACAGCATATGACTAACCCTTCCAGACTTCAAAAAATACTCGACGGAAAGCTCTTCCCAATGAAGGCTTTGGGATACTTCGCTGTCGTCACTGGAAGGGGAAGTAAAGACGATAGCATTCAATCGATAAAAGAATATGAGTCCAACTTTTTCAGTAATTCCAAACTTTGCAAGTAATCAATGATTCAATCAATTAATGAATTCATTAATTATTTAAATAAAACATAATTTTGTATTAAAGGACTGGTATTCTGAATGCCTCTCAGTGTACGACACAAAGTCTAAGTCTTGCTGTCGCCGATTGTTTCTGGAAAATGGTTAAGTCATCGGTGGAACAACAGGCGGATGCCTTTAAAGCCACGCGTTTTAACTTAGAAACCGAATGGAAAAACAGTTTTCCTCGTCTTAGGGAATTGGATAGGGATGAGCTCTTTGAGAGGGCTAAGGGAGAGATTCTCGATGAAATCGTTAATCTGAGTCAATTGAGTCCTGTCTATTGGGAAGACGTTATATCTAAGAAGTTGTGGGAAAAGGTGTCGTTCTATGTGTTCGAACAGATCTATTTACCGGCCGCACACACTTCCAATTCGGGAACATTTAACACTCAGGTCGATATCAGACTAAAGCAATGGGCGGACCTCACTCTTCCTAATAAGTCTGTTCAGGTCGGGTGGGAATCATTGCAAACTGAATTCAATGGACTCATTGAGAGAAATAAATGCGAAAAAAACAAAGAAAAAGACGATATTTTCGATTATCTCAAGATCTCTGTCGCCGAAGAGTCTATGAAAAGACATAAATGGGAGTCAAAAGCGGCACAAGTATTGCGAGTCATTCAATTGAATGTATTGGAAGACAGATCAGTACCTGATAAAAGTCAATGGGATTCTGCGGTCAAGTTCTTAGAAAAGACTATTTCTGAAAGAATACGTTTAACTGAAGCACAATTACATGAATTGATTGGACCCGGTTTTACCGAACGATGGTTTGGTTGGAAATCGAAAAATGCAAATCAAACCGTTAACTCATATATTAAGACCGAATTAGACAAATTGGTCGCTCAGCACATCACTCAAGTAATGATTGATCTCTTTTTTTATTTGGTTTTAATCTAAATATTTTCAAAACAGAAACAGAACTCAAGTCTCGGAAGCGATGAATTGACTGCCGTTAAGAAGAATCTCCAGAATCAGGGCATTGAAGTGGACTACGAACAGATCAAACAGATTTGGTATCCATTATTTCGAGTGAATTTTTTGAAGACTTCCCTCAATAGAGCCGCTGATTGTCGGAAAGGCTTTTATTTATATCAACAAAACATTGAAAGTGACGTAAGTTTTGAGACTTTTATTTAAATTTCGGATAAATTTTATGAAATTTTATGAAATTAGTTGAGTTGTGATGACGTCGTCCTCTTCTGGAGAATACAAAGAATGCTCGCAATCACTTCCAACGCTCTGAGACAACAGGTTATGAATACTGAGGGCAGAAGACTTGAAAAAGAGGTTAAAGAAGTTCTCGAAGAATACAGTCAAGACTCGGATAAAAAGGCTACTCTTATAACCGGAAGAAGAGTTCAATTGGCAGAAGAATTGAGTAAACATTTGTTGCGATTGTTTTCTCTTTTAATTGATTTTCTCTTTATATGTGTTTAGAACGCGTTCGACAAATACAGGAGAAATTAGAGGAATTCATAGCTTTACTTAACCAAGAAAAATGATTACAACAAATTCACTTCGACTCTAATATTATATGTTATATAACTTATTATATAATTTATATATTATATATAATTCTAATCATTAAATCAGTCGTTGATTTTATGTCTTTTTTAAGTTTAAAGATATTTAATTCGAAGAAAAAAAAACAAATAAATGAAATAATTATTAAATATATTATATATCTATGATTTCTATTCAAATATCTTATGATTTGTTCGAAACTGAATTTTAATTATAAATTAAATAATTTATTTCTATTAATACATAACTTTGGATCGACTACTAAACGAACTTTGATTTATGGATAAATGTTTTCCAATTTTTGACGTCAGGTCACTTGTAATATAAATATATCGCTAATTTTACTTTATCCCCACCCGGGGGGCAATTTAGCTAAAAATTATTATTATGTAAGTCTATGCAGAAATTTTGAGACATATAAAAGGGACAAATTTCAGGCCTCAGACATTTTCTGGAATATAAACAATTAAATAATTTATATAATTTATTACAATATATAATATACTATATTACTGTAACTATAGTTTATTAAACTGTAATGTATTATAAATGTTGGCAACAATTGAGCGAAGAATAAGGGAAGAATCACCAGTAACTGTTGCCGGATAACATTATGCTGATGGTGTCATAATTGAATAATTGAAACAATCTTGACTCCAACTTCGCTCACTTATTCTATGGTCTGAACCGGTTCAACACCGGCGCAGGCAGTTCCGCGGCGGTAACTTCTAGTGAAGACAGTAATAAACCAGATGTCACTCCAGGAGAAGCGGATCAAAGCCTTATAATAAAACCTGGATCAGGTGTCTTGTCGTCGAGCATCCCTGAAATGATGGAAGGCCTCAGAGTTGCGAAGCGCAGAGCACCACCACCTGTAAATCTTCTCAACATCCCAGAAGGTCTCAGTTCTCAAGAAAAGGAAGACTTGGTAGAGCTGATACTTGAGGAGAACAAAACCGCAGAATAGGACATCTGGCGCGCAGAAGAACCCAACCCTTGTTTTATGAGTTCTTCTAAAGAATTGTTTTTCTAGTTTTTAAAAACATTTATAATCAGTTCAACACTTTTTCTAGAGGTTTGCAACTCTAGTATTCATTACTTAAAAACAGATTTTTTATTATAGTTTTCACTTAAAAATACATAGAATTGCTAACCAGAGGACAGTCAGGACCAGTTTCTCGAGAGGACCAGTTGTGTCTCTCCAGAAAACCTGACCTCTGAGTCTAAATAATTATT
>JAQIXD010000154.1:0-37587 GCA_034699985.1 Minunthozetes semirufus
GAGAGAGAGAGAGAATCAATACAAATGTTATATAAGTTATTTGAATACAAAAATTGAAGTTTCGTTTCTCATTTAAATAATAGAGTTTTTTGTCATTTTGTTGTGAATACATTGAAATGTTTGATAATAACTAATATTTAATTTCTCTTCTCTTTTATTCATTGCTTTCAAAAGAAGACTTCATGAAAGAAGAAATGAAATGAAATGATTGACAAAATATTAACTAAAGTTTTGCATATTTTTCTCATAAGAAAATAATAGACTTTTTCTTCTCAATTCTCACAATAAATAAATTGTTTGGTTCTCTATATTGAAAACCAAAAAGTGTCTAAAAATGAAAAAAATGATGAAATTAGCAATAATTTCAATAAAGAGTAAAATGCAATAAAACAACTATTATTATACTCTAATGGCATAAACCGAAAGCAACCGTCGACTGAATAATTGATTAAAAGTAATCGTGAAATTGGTTTCGCACGCAATCAGTAGTATTGTTCTCTCAAACAAAAGTGCACTGACCTTAACATCCAATTTATTTAACCTCTGATTCACGTTAGAAATATTCAGACTTCCCAGAATAGGTAGAATAGAATCACATATTTTTGAACCACAATCAAATTCATCTTTGGGTTTGTTTTCTGTATATACTATTATTCTAAATACTGCAGCTTCACATCGAGCTAAATTCGAATTTTCTCTTAATAGAATATAATTACAATTTTTGATTATATGACACAAATTTGTTAAACTTGACCATTTCTGATTCAGCTAAGATATCCCTTAATGAAATAATAGTGAGCTGTTCTTGCATACACGTACTGTACCAAAATGTAGCAAAAGAATCAATTGAATGTTAGATATTAGTTATCCGTCTCTAGTGATACAGTATAATAATGTCTATCCCTCGTCCTTTTGAATGTCTCTTCAATAATTATAAAATCACAATGGTTTAAAACCCTTCAATTATTCCGTCATTTTTAATGTTTTTGAAAATTCACCCCCTAATTTTTGGTCAAAATCCGCCATTTTTCACCACCCTTATTCACCCCCTAAAATCGAAAACCTTGGCCTCATTAAATGTGATTCATAGTAAATCCATAGTCAATAAACACTCAGACAATTCAATTCAATAGATCATTCAATAATCAGTATTGTATTGAAAAATTATTCAGAATTCTTTAGAAACTATCTGTTTTATCAATGACTTTGAAGGTTAACCAAATCAATGATATCATACGATATAAAATACTTTCATTTATTATTTCATTTGCTATTATTCCAGAAAAAAGTGAAAAATAATTATTTTGAAAATTTATCCCTTTTTTCAATTGAGAGAAAAATATTTTTGAAAATAAGATAAACTTTTAGTGATGTCTTCCAAGTCTTCCATGTTTTCCAAATATCTAATTCTGTGTTACATAACATCGAGTCTATCAAATGAACTAAATTATAACATTCATATATTTTACTATCCCTGGTATGGATCACCACCAAACTCAAAATTATGGGTTCATTGGAATGGTGAAATGCCCGGTGTTTTAGATCATAAACCTGCTGATGGAGACATCGCTTCTAATTATTTTCCAGTCATAGGAGCATATGATTCATGTAATCCCAAAGTTTTGGAAAAACACATGCAATGGATTACTGAGGCCGGTGTCGGAACTATTATCAGTAGTTGGAGAGGGAATACTAGTTTTGAAAATCGTTGTGTGAATATGATATTGGATTCAGCAAAACAAAGACAAATCAAAGTTGGTTTTCATTTGGAACCATATGAGGGAAGATCTGCAGAATCAGTGATTAATGATATCCAATATATTAGTGAAAAGTATGGCAATCATTCCTCATATTTTAGAGATCCTATGTTTAACAATAGAGATGTTTTCTATGTTTATAATATTATGAAAATCAAAGACTGGTCACCCATTGAACCACTAAAAAAATATCACATAATTTTAGCGCAAACCACAGATCAGTCGACCAAACATTTCAGTGGTTTCTATAACTATCGAATTGAAGACAACAACAATATAATAGAAATTTGGAAGAATATGAATGACTTCTGCAAATCAAATGATTATATCTGGTCCCCAAGTATAGGACCCGGTTATATCGATAAAAGGGCTAAACCTAAAAGTGTGAAAACCAATATTAATCGTAAAAGTGGTCAAACATATGACAATAACTGGGAATATGTTTTCAATTCTAGTACTCCTAAATGGGTTTCTATTACTTCGTTTAATGAATGGCCGGAGGGAACAATGATAGAGCCCGTCTCCTATAACCCACCAAAAGGCTTCTCTTATCTGACATTCAACGACTCATACAATACGACGGGAATGGCTTCTGAGAAGATATATTTGGAGAGAACAGCCTTTTGGGTCAAAGAATTCACAAAAAGGAGTAAACAATAAAACAATTTTAGAATAGTTTTAAATTTATTTTTTGAAATCAAACGAATAAAAGATATTATAATTGAATACAAATTAAATGAAATTTATTTCAATTTTAATCTTAATTAGTGTTATATAAGGCATATATAAAGGCATATAAACGTATATAAAACGCACAAATTTCAGGAAAAGTAAGTTAACGTTTGTTTGCTTTGTTAATGGCTTTGTTGGCGAGTCTGTCCGCTTCTTCATTGCCGGGAACTCCTTTATGTGCCGGAACTTTGTTCTGAAACAAAACAAAATTAAAATAAAATATATATAAAGTTTTGGTTTAAATAAATATAAACCCATTTAATGTCCATTCCTTGAGAGACGGCCTCCAAATCAAGAAAGTCGTCTCTATTAATGACAGGTTTACCATCACTTTTATTCCATCCGTTGCTCTTCCAGTTGTCTTTCCATTGAGTGACAGATTTGTGGAGGAAATCACTGTCTGTATTAATTGTGACAGAATTGTGTTTCATCTGTTTAGCCATTTCGATGCCGCGAACGGCGGCCTGAATCTCAGCCCTATTATTCGTTTGACGGCCAGAAAGTGGTTCACTTATATCGTATTGAGGATAGTCCGGAAAATGGACACCAATTCCTGCCTGAGCCCCATCGTAGCCATTGTTAGGACAGGCGCCGTCCGTATAGATATCTAGTCTGCGTCCACTACTAGAACTGCCTCCAGAGTGATTACCAGACGAATATCCACTATAACTGCCATAATTCGGATAAGAATCATATGAGCGTTCATTTGAATAACTTGAGGAATGACTTGAGGAACCGCTCACATAATTGTTGGCCTCTTCTGCCGAATTAAAGCTCTTAAACTTGGCGTTTGAATAGCCATTTGTCTGAGCCTTACAGTCGTCCCTATTTTTAACAATTATTTAATAAAAACTTAAAAATAAAACAAACAATAAATACCACGAATCATATACTCCTGGATTTCTTCCATCTCTGACGGCATAATATTTTGGCATTTTCTTTGACTTCAAATTATTGTCAAATAATTTGACTAAAAAATCAAATTTTAAAAAACGTGTAAAACGTTCCGTTGTTTTACTCAAAATGAAAGCAATGTTTGAAAGAAAACAGTTTATATACGACTCTAGAGATGAATCATATGTCAAGAGTTCAATACATTTGCTTTTAATTTAATTTGGGCTCAAATTTGAAACCACCAAAAGTTAAAGGGATTCTCATATTTACAACTTTTGTTTACACTTTTAGTTTGAGCAGAAGTAGAAATACAGTCAGAGTAGTGTCAGAGTGTTCTGCACAGCACAGAACAGAACAGCACAGCCCTGATTCTCAGGGTCATTCTCACGGTGAGACTCCTGCCGCACAGTTCAACTAGAAATCGGTTTTATTTGATCTCTTAAATCTGTGAAATGACCTCAATTTGGTATATGTTTTGAACTATTTTTATGACAAATTCTTTTGATTTATTTAAAGCAATATTTATTGATATAATCTGTGAATTTGTGGCGACTTTTCTTCCACTTTAATTGAATTGTAAAATAGACGGCAAAGAAGTTGACTCAAGAAATAAGTAATTTAATGCCATTTTTGAAGTCAAAATTACAAATTATCAAAGTTATGGTAATTTGAGAGAATTCTAGTTTGTGGAGCTCTAGTATAGATCTACTCATCCTATAAGAGGGGCTATAACTTTGGTTCTCATGTTTTATTGTATAATGTGTTTGGCAGTCAAGTGTTCTTTCGGGACATTCATATAATTCCTGGAATTGAAGTTAAAATAAAATGCAATGAATTCAAAGGCTTTTTATATTAATTTGATTTTAATTCAAATGATTTGTAGTTTAATATCAAAACTGACGACAAAAACAAACAAAACGTAAAACAATAGAAATACTAATAATTAATAAATAGTTTTAAATATAAGAGAATTTTGTTATAAATTCAAAACAATTGTAAAATAAATAATAAATAATAACAATATATTAATCAAACGATTCTTTAAAATCAATATTTGAAAGGACTCGAAGAAGAATGACTCGAAGAAGTGGAATCTCGGCGTCGATTTGTGGACAACTCTTCTCTCGATTGTCTTAAAGGTTGAGTCGAAACGTTCGAAGCACTTGAATGGCTTACTATTCATATATCAAAATAATGGTTAATAAATATCGCATTTATTGAATACTGTCTTACAGTCGATTAAATTAGAAGTAAAGGGTCCACTTCCGGGTCCCAAATGTGATATATGGTTGAAATCTGATGGTCCGCTTATTTGGATTCTCGTATTCTTAATAATAATATTAATGTTTTAATCGAATAAAAATCAAACTATTTATAAAAGTATACCTTTTTTAGAGGTTCACTATTATTGGCCCCAATCTGTGAGAACCGTTGATTCGATGAATTGGAATTCAATGTAAATGATTTCGAAGGATCGCCTGAAATAACAATTTTTATTTAATTAATATTCATTTCTAGAGATAATAAATGAATGAATGAACGGACCGCCGACTTTCAATAAGTACTCGTTTTTATTTGAGGGCACGATTTGAACCATAAGCGGCAAATCACACGCATTGGTCACACATAACAGAGAACTGAAAAATATTTGATAAGTATTTGTTGTTAAAGTAATCAAAGAAATGCATACTTCTGGCCATATGTCTGAAGGGGTCGACTTGACTTCAAATTTATTGTTTGAATCCATTGCGTCGAAGACAAGTCAAAGACATCGATATGTGTCGAAGAAAATGATAAGAGATGTGTAGAGACAGGAGTTGTGATCGTAGAGATATATAAGGGTTGAGTCGGAAATTGAAGCTCAAGAGAACGGGTTCTGCGCCCATAAGAGTCCACATAAACGCCATAATCTTTAAAGGATTCGAGAAATCATTTATTTATGAATTTGTTTGACATATCTTACGGGCAAAGATCAGAATCCATTCCTTATCATTGATTGGTTGGCACATCAAAGCGTCGATTGGGTTTTGGATCAAATAAGACAATTCATTTGATTCTTGATTCACCAAATCTTTAAAAAGATATACAAATAATGAAAAATATTTGAAGTTAATGTTTGAGACATACAAAGAGGGGCTGATTCGCGTTGAATCAAATTATAGACAACAAAATTAGAAGCCGTTCCGACGGCTATTAGATTTGTTTTGCAAGTGTTTAGAGTTTGAATGTTTAGCGCCATTTGAATCTCTCTACTGAACGAATAGCGGCACTTCTTTCTCGTTATCTCGAATAACAGTAAAGTCTTTTTGATGGCAACACAGATATAATTCGTCGTATTTGTCGAAACCAATGCAAAAGTTGTGGCGTTCTTCGTTTCAGGTATTTTAATCCATTCGATATTATCATTATCTAAGCCACGGATCGGAATTAACTGTTGATTAAACAAAGTTTCAGTTATTAGTCATTTGTCAGTCATTTTTTTAATTCATACCTTTATTTGTCTCTGCTTTCCGGCCAGGGATACAATCAACTGTTCGCTCGAAGAGTGAGACAACTGTTGAATACGCTTAGAGTTTGTCAAACGATGATATGAGTGGATATCCACATCACAACACAGGAGAGCGTCATCGCATCCAATTAATAGTCGCGTTTCGTCAATAACTATACAGCAATTAATGTTATTTGGATGTCTTAAAGGACTCAAATGGACAGTTGTCAACACCGTATGAGCCCGAAGAGGCTATCGATATAAATGAAGATTAGATTTTTATTGTAATAAAATGTGAGAAATTCATACATTTCTTGCGCTCAGTTTATTCCGACGAATAATTCGATGTAATTCATGCAAAGCGTCGATCCATTTATTCTTTTCACTCTCCCTGTCCACTAACATTAGTTGAGTAAATCGTTGAGAGCCGTCGTCCCCTAACATGGAAGTACTCACTCGGAATATACAGGGAATGTCTTTACGAGAGGCGTGAATCACATCACTCTCAAGAACTCCACTGACATTAAAGAACTCATCCCTTAAAACATTAAAAATAATTAATTAAAGTGTCATTTGAAAGATGATTTGGACAGACCTCATGTCAATCAATGTGTTGACAGAAACAAAAGGAGTGATATTTAAAGAGTTTCCATTCGTCTCCTGATTGACGGCCGAAATGTTGTAAGAATTGGATCCCGAACTCAACGATTCATTATTAGAGTTGAGGTCATATAGAAATAGTTTGAAATCACAGACAACGACAAACATACGGATCCAACCCTTTCGAACTCCTCCCCGAGCTTTTGGTATTTTTACGTAACCTTTAAATTCATTGAAAATTAAGTTTTGAAGACAGAATAAATACAGCCATACCTTCATAGGCGGTTCCGATGCCTTTCTGAGGATCAATACCAACGGGTCTTTGTCGAGCGTCATCACAAGGACAGGGACTACTTGTGCCCATACAATGGACGTGACAGGCAAACCCACAAACTATAAAACATTGATTTATTTTTTAAACAAAAGTTAACAAAATATATATAAATGAGGAATACCTTCGCAGACAACTCCCTGTCTGACTAAACCAATCATTAGTGATGTGCAGTGATTGCATTTAAGGGGCGCCACAAAAGTCCTTACAATAAATGAGTGCTTTTGTTGCGAACAAATTGTAAATCTTTGGGCCTCTGATAAGTCTGAGGCATCGGTCGACTCCACGTCTGATTCAATGACTGGTGAAGACGGGATCTGAAGTTGATTTTGATGGTCGACTGGAGACCGAGTCTCGTGAGAGAACACTATATTTGGAGCGTTTGTTGGCGGTAATGATTGGCGTTTATTGTGCTGTTCCTGCATTCTCTGCATTTCAAGTCTGGTTTCTGTGAGTTCTGTCAAAACGATAGTCATCTCTCTCTGAACTCTTTGTAAATCCGATTGAATTCGTTGTTTGTCTTCGATTTCATTCTGAAGTTCGAGTTGTAATTGAAGTAACTCTTGTTTGTCGACGCGAGCGGACCTCCTTTCCTGCCAACTCTGACCCTTACTGGGAGTCGTCAAGAATTGTTGTATTGGAGGAGAGTATCGCTGACCTAAAAGTTGTTGCTGTTGTTGAAGTTGAAGTCTTTCGAGTTCTTTAGTCATTGTGGCCGCCATTTGTTGCAAATAATTTCGCGCTTCCTTTTCATTGGAGACCCAATCGATTATTTCACTTATCTGTCGCTCCCAATTGGGCTGAAGTTGTTGTAACTGAAGGACCTGTTGTTCTAATTCATTGATGTGTTCGCGCGCAGGTTGTTCTCCACCGGAGTCTCGGAGTTCTAACTGTTGTTCTAATTCATTGATTCGGTGTAAATAATATTCTTCTTTTTCGGTAAAATTCTGAGTTTGAGTTCGATTTGAGTCAAGATTTATGATCTTATCCTCTGTTTCTTTGATTACCATTTGGGCTGAAATTCATTTTAATTAAAATAAATAAAATATTTAATAAAAAGTCATTCAATTTGATGTTACCCTCAATCCTGAGCTCTCTTTCTTTGTCTAACTGTGTTTGAAGAGTAACGATGTCTTCAATCTGTTGTCGCTTTACTTTCTCTGAATTTCTTAATTGTTGTCTTAATTGAGTGTTTTTTTCAATTTGTTGTTCGAGTTCTTCTTCTTTGGCTCTTAATCTCATTGAAAGGGAATTCTTTTCTTTTTTCATTTCAGTCAAAAGTCCTGAAACTTCACTCCATTCTTGTCGGGCGGCGCGCAACTCGTTCTCAAGAGTTGTTCTGCGCTCTATATCTAGTGACCCGTCGATTGTCTCATTAGGAAAGGCTATAATTTGAGGCGCAGCTGATTCTGGCAGAGGAGGGATTGTCTCTGTTAATGAAGTTTCTCCATTTTCGTCATTAATGCTCTCAATTTTGGTCTTTTGCTCAGTTTTTCGGTTAAGTCTCTGTTCTGGTGCAGTGAAAGTGGCAGTAAAGCCAACAAATGGCAAATGAATATTAAGTAAAGAATCTTTGGTAGAGTTCATTCCAAGACCAAGTCCTCCATTATTTGCATTATTATTAGGAGGTCTCAGTTCTTCGATATCAAAATTCGATGTGTCTTCTGGACCACTGACTGTGGGCTGATATGGCGGACGAATAGATCGCAACGAATCCCAATGTATTCCTGTAAACCATAAGTGAGCCTTAAATTGATCCAAACATTTGAAACGTGAAGTTTGATCTGTTATTAAATTAGAGATAAGATCTTTGGCCTCATCCGTCACTTTTGCGTTAATCGGAAACTGAAGACAAAAACAAAACAAATTTAATATAAAAATTTCAATAAATTATTAAAAGATTATTACTTTGAAACACAGCTTATGATTCATTATTTTGGAATACGTTTCGATTAGGGATTCCGCATAAAATGGTGTTTCCCCATAAAGAGACTCGAATATGACAACTCCTAGTGACCACCAGTCCACCTCAAATGAATAGAGTAGACCTGAAATTCATAAAACAAATTATTAATTAACGAATTAAGTCATTAATTGTCAATTGATTGTAAAGACCTGAGTTTTTGCTGCCTTCCATCGCTTTGAGTATTTCTGGTGATATGTAGTCAGGAGTGCCCACAGCTATGGTACAGACCCCATCTGTTCTCACATTTGAGACCTTAATTAGAAATTAATTGAAAGTTAAATAATGAAGTTTAAAGAGAGAGATAAGGGCTAACCTTAATACAAGAGCCGAAGTCTGCGAGTCTAATGTGTCCGTTTGAGTCGAGTAATATGTTATCCGGTTTAACATCTCTATGAATATAACCCATTTCGTGAAGAGAAGACAGCGCTTTATTTGGACACAATATTTGTTTATAACGACAATAATTAGAAACAATAGTATGGAATACCGAGAATTATTTGCGCCGTATAGAACCGACACATATCTTCCGGGAGATTGTCGTCATATTTGGATAATAGGGTCAATAAATCGCCTGAAAATTAAAATTAATTTATTTGAATCCAAAATATAATCGTTTATTGATTTCTTTTGAAAGTTTTTACCATTTATTGCCTCAAAAAAGTAATACCTTTCAGTAATTCTTAATTCTTCTGTTATTATAATTAAGCAAATGATTTGAGTCAATCATTTAATTGTTTTACTTTTGATCAATATTTGGTGTTTTGTTAAACAAACAGAATATACAATATTTGAAAGAAATATAGTTTTGTTGTAATTGACAATTGAGGTGAGAATGAGGTCATTCCTCTCGATATAAGGGATTGTTTTTATGCAAAATAAGTGATAAGTAATGGTATTGAATAAAGAGATGGAAAAATGAAATATTTTGATGGATTGCATACAAAGTGAGACCAAATGTGAGATATTATTGTCATTTAATGGTAAATAATATGGAGATTTTGGAGGAATAAGAAATGCGAATACTTTTGTCAAGTATTGAGAGAAGGAGTGTTTATTTACCTCCGATATAGTAATCCATAATAAGGTAGAGATTGTTTTCGTCCTGAAACGAAAAGTACAGTTTTGTGAACCAATCACGCGATCCGTGCAGTAAAATATCCCTCTCTTCACGATAACAGGCCGTCTATTACAAGATTTAATTGCATTTTATCCGAAACAATAGTCAATAAACTCAATGTCAATCATACCTCAGCCCTCTTAAGCATTTCCAGTTTGTTCAATGTCTTCATCGCATAAACATTTCCATTATTTTTTGCCTGAATTTGTGTTTAATTTGATTTAATAACAAATAAATAGTTTTGAGAGATTGTGTGCAAACCTTGACCAGAGCCACCTGACCAAAGGCTCCTCTTCCTATCACTTTTAACTGTTCAAAATCATTGGCTTTGAGTTGTAATTCACTGATTTTCTCAATCAATGGTTTAACGAATTCACAGAATTTCTGCTGTTGTTTATTACGAGTTGTGTTCGCGTTTCTGACAATTATTTAAATCAATTAATATTTTATTTAAAATTATTTCTAATAATTCATTGGATTCACTCAAATAAAGACAAACATAGGCTTAGATTACAATCAATTGATTGAAATCGAGAATTGTCTGAATAGTTATTCTCTGTTTTCATATCAAATAATGGATTGTTTTGAATAAACTATTAATCATTTCTTTCAAATATTTTAATCAATTTTTAGATGAAATCGATTGCCATTCAATTTAATGACTAAATAATGGGTCAGAATTAATCACTGTTTGAGTCATTATTTGCAATAAAAAGGAAAAAATAATCGAAAAATAGTGAAAATGAGTTAATCTATAAAATAGACATCAAATGCAATAATTATTGCATTAATTCATTGATTTTAAAAAAGAGGAAACAAATGAAATAATTGTGTCAAACCTCTGGCACTCATAATAGACAGCGATTAAGACATCGGCCAATAGTTCGCAATTAATTGATTTTCCGTCAAAAAGTGTGGGTCCTATCGATAGTAATGATTCCAAATGAATAAACCGCTGATCCAGGGATAGACTGTTGTTATTATCAGTGAATCGATTGATTTGTTTGTCAATCAATTGATGAGACATTTTGTGGTTATTATTAGAAAACAACAATTAATTGAATCATTGAAGAGTCGATCGAGAATTCAAATTCGTTTAAAATAATAAACAAATCACAAATCAATTAATAATTTTCGTATAACTAATGAAAATAATTTGGTTTTGGTTTTAAAACAATTCATTTTTACTTTAATTTCAATAAAATAAAATCAAAAATAATTTTCTCAGAAAAGAAAGCATTAATTGAATTAAAAAAAAAGTGTTTGTTTTGCCGCAAAAATTTTTAATTAAAATGATTTAATAGTAATTATAAGCAAAACATTGGGTAAAAAACATTTCATAATTAAAGGTTTGATAAGAAAATCAAAACAAACATTAAAACTGATATCACATTAAAACACATTAAAACTCAGGATTTAATTATTTTTTATAAAAATTGTTTCGTTTTTCGACATATTTTTAATTCAATTAATTCTAACATAAATACTGTTAACTAAAGTATACTTTTATTGCAATTGTTTTCACACATTTATACACATTTTATGCCAAAAGGGACTCAAATTGAGTTAACGTTATTTTGTATTAGTTTTCAACCAAAACAGCGCCGCCTTCTCATTGACTTTTGTAACGTTACTAACGTTTATGAAATTAATTTACAAACAAAACAATAATTGTTTATATATTATATTAATTTGTTTCCTAATTAAAAGTGATGCAGTGAATAATGAAGACATGGTTCAGGTTCAGAAGGGGATTCTGATTGAATGCGATCCACAGATGAAACAGTTTTTACTCCATTTGGACGACACTAACGCTTTGGGAACACGTTTTATAATTCAAGACTTAGACGCAACTCATCTCTTCATTTCCAGTGATATTATCGATAGACTTAAGAATCAAATCGACGATCTTATGGACAAAATATCATTCATTGATATCGAATGAGACATTTTTTCTTTTGAGGCTTTGTTTCAAATAAATCCCAAAATGAGTTCAAAACTTAAACAAACCATTGGTTCTAATCGACAGTCAGTTCAGAGACAACAATACCGTATTCTCGATGATAGCTCTCGTAAGAGACGCCAACGGAACCGATTGGAACAATTAGAAAGAGATAACTTTCACGACGACCCTCACGCTAATCTTGTTATGCATAAGAAGGCCCCCAAATTTGAGGACACACCTAAAAGTAGCTCAAATAGTGTGGGCTCTTCTTCCAAAAGACATGCCATTCCTCGGTCTCGTATGTTAACCATAAGTAATTTGATAGAAGAAGACGCAAAAACAGAAGGCCCTAACTATACGACTTGTGCGGCGCCTTCGCCCACACCTATAGTTAGCGACTCTACTAAAAAGGTTGGATATGCCGTTCGGCGACATTTCTGCAGTGTCTGTGGCTTCGACTCAAAGTATACGTGTGTTAACTGCGGAATGCGTTACTGTTCTGTCAATTGTCTTAAGACTCATCGCGACACTCGTTGTCTCAAATGGACCGCTTGAATGACCTCTTGAGTGAGCCATTGAATCACCGAATAGTATCTCTTCAATCATTTCATTAAAAAATTACTTTTAAATAAAATTTAATTATTTCTCATTAAATGGATTTTTATCTCAAAATTATTATTGTCTTCAAAATATAGATTTGAATTAAAGAAGAAACCATTTCTTTCATTTGTCTAACAATTTGCTATTTTTATAAATAATCGATGAAAAGGTTATCTTTTCAGACAATTATAACAATTCTTTTTATCGATTGAAAGATACGAAACTTTTTTACTTAAAAGAGTTATAATTAGATTAAATTATCGATAGTTCACTAATAACTCAACTTTTGAGAAGTCATATAAATGAATAAAAAGACATTTTTTGACAAAAGATTAGTTTTGACAAAAGTTCTCAAAGAGTTGTCATTCAATGAGTTTATTCTGTTTTGAGTATTGAATTGAATATTGAATTCGTAGTGAAAACGATGTTTTTGAATGAAATCATTATTTTGTAAACAAAAAGAGCACTCCTTTTAAAAACTAAACAAATCTTTGATTAAAATTAATGTGAAATTAATATTTATTATTAATTATTATTAAATAAATTGCTTTTAAACTAATTTTAAATAATTTGTATTTAAAATGAAGTAAGTCTTAAATAAAATATCAATTTATTATCAAATTATTTATCATTGAATTGTTTGACATTTAAGGATAACCATCGATGGATTAGATGTCTATTTTCCATATAATTATATATATCCGGAACAATATCTTTATATGTGTGAACTAAAGAAATGTTTGGACGCAGGAGGACATGGAGTATTGGAGATGCCATCCGGTACGGGAAAGACTATCTCTCTTTTAGCTCTGATTATTGCTTATCAAAAGCAAAAACCGAATCATATCTCAAAATTGATTTATTGTTCGCGAACTGTTCCCGAAATCGAAAAAGTGATCGAAGAGTTGAGACAATTGAATGATTATTACAACAAACTGTCAAACGATAAAAACAAAAATAGTTTCGTCGGTTTGTGTTTGACTTCCAGAAAGAATTTATGTATTCATCCGATTGTCAGCAAAGAGAGTGACGGGAAGGTAGTCGACGGAAAGTGCTTTACTTTGACCGCTTCTCACAAGAGATCAATCGCTAAATCTGAGCAAAATATGTCGAATATGTGCTCTTTTTTCGAAAATTTTGACGCTAAGGGACGGGAATTCCCTCTTCCGAGTGGTGTCTATGATATCGATGACCTTAAAGCTTACGGTCGCTCAAAGAAGTTTTGTCCATATTTTGTTGCGCGATATGCCATAAGTCAGGCCAATGTTGTGGTCTATAGTTATTACTATTTATTGGATCCAAAAATCGCAGAATTAGTTTCTAAAGAACTTTCAAAGAACTCAGTGGTTGTCTTCGATGAGGCCCACAATATCGATAACGTGTGCATCGAATCAATGAGTGTTACAATTAATAAAAGACTTCTCGATAAGTGTCAGACAAATATCAGTTCACTTCAGGAAACAATTCGTGGAATCAAAGAACTCGACGAACAAAAACTTAAGGCTGAATATCAGCGATTAGTCGAAGGCCTCAAAGAAGCGAATATAGCGCGAGAGACTGATCTCTTCCTATCGAATCCCGTTCTTCCCGATGATATTCTACAGGAAGCGATTCCGGGAAACATAAGGAATGCGGAACACTTTGTCTTATTTCTCAAACGATTCCTCGAATATGTTAAGAGTCGACTCCGTGTTCAACACGTTTCTCAAGAAAGTCCGGCCTCTTTTCTCAAAGACATCGCAACTAAAGTTTGTATCGAAAGAAAGCCCTTAAGGTTTTGTGCGGAAAGACTCCGTTCACTGATTAGGACTCTTGAAGTGAGTGACATAACAGACTTCACTCCATTGACTTTGTTATGCAATTTTGCGACTTTGGTCAGCACTTACACTAAAGGCTTCACTCTTTTAATCGAACCGTTCGACGACAGGACGCCCACAATCTCGAACCCAATTCTTCACTTTAGTTGTTTGGACGCATCCATTGCTATAAAGCCTGTGTTCGAGAGATTCCAATCAGTGATCATAACTTCTGGTACTTTATCGCCACTTGAAATGTATCCAAAAATATTGGATTTCCGTCCAGTGCTGGCCGTGTCCTTCACAATGACGTTATCCCGTCAGTGCATTCTTCCAATGATTGTCACCAAAGGTAACGATCAAATGGCTATCAGTTCAAAGTTCGAGACCCGAAACGATATGGCAGTCATTAGGAATTACGGCAACCTTTTAGTCGATATGACCTCTATAGTACCCGACGGTATTGTCTGCTTCTTCACCAGTTATTTATATATGGAACAGATTGTGTCCATTTGGTACGAACAGGGAATCGTTGATAACATTCAACGAAATAAATTGCTTTTCATTGAGACTCAGGACTCACATGAGACGAGTCTCGCGCTCTATAATTATGTAAAGGCCTGTGAGAACGGTCGCGGAGCTGTCCTCTTGTCGGTTGCGCGCGGAAAAGTATCTGAAGGAATTGACTTCGACCACCATTTGGGTCGTTGTGTTATTATGTTTGGCATTCCTTATGTCTACACTCAGTCAAGAATTTTAAAGGCAAGACTCGAATATCTTCGCGATCAGTTCCAAATCAGGGAAAATGATTTCTTGACATTTGATGCAATGCGTCACTCGGCTCAGTGTGTTGGGCGTGCCTTCAGAGGAAAGACAGACTATGGAATCATGATTTTCGCCGATAAAGTAAAATATATAAATAATTAATTGACTTCTGTTTAACCGATTCTTTCATTTTTGAAGCGTTTCTCGCGTTCAGACAAATTGCGAAAACTTCCGAAATGGATTCAGGAACACCTCAAAGACTCGGTCCTCAATCTTAGTATTGAAGAAGCCGTACAAATATCAAAACGTTTTCTCAAACAAATGGCTCAACCATTCACAAGAGTGAGTCCGTATTTTATATAAGAATTCTTTCTTCAATTCAATCATTTGTTTTACAGGAGGATCAGTTAGGAATGTCTTTACTCACTTTGGAACAGTTGGAAGATGAAGATATTCAAAGAAAACTTTGGAGTCGTGTCCAAAATGGTTAACAAATGTAACCATAATTTAAATAATTGTTTAATTGATTCAAAATTTTGAATAAAAAAGTTTTATTAAAAAATGTTTTGTTTAATGGTTTTACAGGTTTTGTCAGTATTTGTAGTTTTTGTGATTAATTGGTTTCTTATATCAAAATCATTAACAATTAAATCATTTCTACATTTGTTTTGATTATTAGACAAAAATTCGTTTCGAAGTAAATTACATCAAAAACTGTTGCGAACTATAAAACAAAGAGTTTTGTAAATATGAGATAATAATCATCGTTTCGATGAAACCCTAAACATAAAAGTCTTAAGTTTTGATATAATGAGTGAAACTTATATTCAAAACACGACTAAAAAAGTTTTATAATTATAGTTCTTCTAAACCTATACTCATATTATATAACGAGTCCTACAATAAGTCTATTAAACCAATAGTTGAATAAAACATAATTAATATAAAGACTAGAGATTAGGATTAATTATAGTAATTATGCGCTCTTCCACTAATTACCAGTACTTTTAATATTAGCACTCAATGCTTAACACATGAATCCTATTAAATCCAAACTTATTTACATACATTTCTCACTCATTATAATATAAAGTTGAAGAACAACCAATAGTTTATCATATCTTTAATAGAATTTAAGACCACTATTATAATGAGGATGAGTTGTTTGAGGTCCAACTGCTCAAAATATCAATATATCTGTTCATATTATATAATACCAATACAAATACCAAACCTAAAAATTATAGACAAAATGTATTTATCTATATATATATATATATATTCTACTTATCTATATATTTAGGGCACAACTAATTAATAAGTTATAATGATTTTTGATTGATTCACTCAAAATAGCTCAACAAATAAAAATGAACAGAATATTAGAGAAGACATTCGAGCTTTTATTCTTTGTGAATAAGAATGGCCTTAAATTCTAAAGATGTGATAATTATGTAAAAAGTGATCACTAATCTGATCCTTTGACCCACTGATGAAAAATCAATTACTAAACTAAAAAACAAACCAAATATTTGTTTAAAAACTTCAACCAATGGATGATTGATATAAAAATGTCTAAAAGATTAAATATTTGCAAATAATTAATCATTTTTTGTCCGATAATTAAATCGAAGTTTTGTTGTGAAAAACACTAAAACACTAATCAATTAATCAATTAATTAATAATACGATAAAACATTATATATATTAATAACTGTTTTGTATAATAATAGTAATAATGTTATAAAAAGTTGACTCAAAATGTTTGAGCATTGATTTGAATGGTTGGGAAGTAATATATTGATTGACTAGCATTAGTATCGCATAAATATTGGCTCAAACCCTCAAATACTGCCTTCCCTTTCACTCTGGTGTTTGGATTTTGACAAAAATCAAATTAAAGTTAAGTTTGTGAGCAATAATTGCATAGAGAACGCAATGCAACCAAACATAACATAAAAGCTTTCAATTATTGATAGTTTTGGTTAAGTCTATGACAGACCGACACTTCTTAAGCCAGAAGACATTCCGTGCATTATCTGATTGTTTGGCACTTCTATTGAATGTTCGGCTCTATTACTCTTCAAATATTTGTTAAGTCCTATAATTAGTCAACGACTCAATGAGAATCTCCTGCGGAACAGAACCTCTTCGGGGTTTACTATTGAAAAACCACTGCAAAGCATTTGAGTCATTGGCCCCCGAATCCAAAGAACAGGCCTGTCTTCGTAAAAATTTTGTATGAGAGTGAGAATGGGAGTGGGAGTGGGATCCACCATTTGTCGAGTGATAAAAGCTTTTATTTTTCTTTAAAGAGGAGACCAAATATTCAAGCGATCGACCCCTCATCGCACCGGTTGTTCTGTTGAGTTTAGCACCAGTTGGAGGGTTATGTATATTATTAGTTGAATGTCGGGCACCCACACCACCGACGCGATCGGCAGGAAATGAAGAACGTCTGGGCTGTTCTTGAGATGCGACGGCTTCGTGAAGGAAGACTAAGGCGGCCGCAGCGGCCAATTCACAGCTCGTATATACACCGATACAACCGGGAGCTGAACCGCGGCGACCAATCAGGTGCTTCTGTTTGTAACAACACTTTGATTATTCATTAAATTCTGATTTTCAATAAATAATTAAATGAAAACTAAATCAGATATTCAGCCCTAAGGACTCCTTTACTAAAGTACCACTAAGTCTATGTCCAAAGTGAACAACATATCCAACACATCCCTAAACTAATCAATGATTCATTGCTTTATGTTTTTGAAACAGTGGGCGTAATGTAGACTCACTTCTAATTTAACTGAAATTATTTTAAGTCAAATTTCGACCAAAATTTCAATGATTGACAAAAATAGGAGCAAATTATGAGTTATGAGGAGAGTTACAAAACCAGATATAAGAATGTCGGTCCCATTAAAGCCGTTATTCCATCGATCGATATCTCATTTCTGTTCCGATTTTTATAATGATCTCAATTTTACTGCTCATATCAAATGTCAACTTTCATTGAAAGCCATCAAAAGCTTTTGTCAAAAGTATTTTGAATAAATTATGGGATACTTTACGACGAAAAAAAAATTCTCAGAATTATGATGCGCTGTCTGATCATAGATCCTATAGATTCTATACTATACATCTATAGATGTAGTATAGTATAGACCATTCAATAGAAATTAACTCTTTTAAATTAATTAAATGAACAGATACGGGATATCTTATGTCAGTCGATATCCTTATATAAATAGTAAATTTAATTAATCGATTGATGTGAAAGAGATGGCTAACGGCAAACCCTTCGGAACTGCAGCAGAAAAGCGCATCAAATTAAATGGAAAATACATTTAATATAAGAGAAATGAATTGCATTGCAATCGAAGCTTTTATACTCATTGAATCATTGATTCATTCAACTAAACTAAAACTCTTTTTGCTTATACTCACTTCAAATGGCAATCAATTGAACTCTAAATTATCACTTATTTGCGTTTTTAAGTATTTTTTTTATGAATATTTCTCCGGTTATATAAAAATTCAATAATTCAAGTATTTTATTAAATATTGGAAGTATTTGAAGAAATTTTAGATAATTTCGTTCTAAAGATAAGAAGAACTCAAAGAAAATATAGAATTTTGGAACAAATTCTCAAAAAGTTGTGTTTATAGAAGAAAACAGTTTGAAAGGGATTGAATATACGGTTATTTATTTGTATGGATTTGTATGGAGTGTAAGAAAGACTAAATTGAGTGCACTCTCAGTGACTGCCAGTCATTAAACTTTTAGAATTTGTAACGAATTGTGAGAAATGAGAGCAAATGCGAGCATTTATTGTGAAAAGAGTTGGCATTTATTTAGAATATAATTCAATGGATTTTTGTGTATTAAAATTAGAACAGAATTGGAATACCTTTTCATATAAATAGGATGCATGAGATGGTTGTGCGACTTGAGCTGGCATTTGCAAACAGTAGGGCTTAATGTTAGGCGTTATGTTTTGATTGAGTTCACTCTCATCTTCTTCTTCCTCATCCATTTGCAGATCCCATAAAACTTTGGATTTATTAAAATATCTGTGGTTAGAGTCATCGGCGTTGGGCGGAGTTCCACATCCATTAACGCATTTCCCGGTTTCGGGTTTATAAGCACTTTTGAATTCAGTTAAACTCATTATTTGATTGGTCGTCAAGTCTTTCAATTTATTCAAAGAATAACTTCTTGTGAGAGACTTCTCGTAGTTTTGTTTGGCAGTGAAGACACTTTTTAAAGAATGTCTGCGCTTTAGTTTGCTTTTGACCACACAATGGTTCCACTGGTCGTCATTAAAACGAAGATTATTAATGAGTTGTCGCGATAGAGGAGAACATAGGAATTGGTCCCATAATTCAAACAAAGGGCTGACAATACTCTTAAAAAAATCTGAAACAAATCCATTAATTCTAATATTTTGATGAATCATCTCTTTTGCTAAGAAATACCTGTCTGTATGCGAGCGATACCAGTGCTGTGACGGTCACAGAGAGGAGTGACTGGGATATTGAGCTGTCTTTCATAGTCTCCCTGTCTATAAAATTCATTACAAATCTGTTCACTCCATTGTTTACTCAGATTCCAGGGCCGGCAGGGGTTTCCAAGATCTGCACATTTGAGGGCAATTTGTAGAATGAAGTGTCGGTTCTCTGGTATTGCCATCGAAAATGATTTACGATTTGATAAATAATTTTTGAAAATTGCAATGAAATCGCTCTGTCGGGTGATATCCGTCGCCAAAATTAATGACTTCAGAAGTGATTCGATTTGCTTCCACTCATCACTTGACAAGTGATCGAATATTTGTGACGAATGGAAACAGGATATGGCGAACCGCCAGTGATGGCTCTCCAACACTGAAAAATTCTGTGCAACAAAACACCATTAATTCATTTCTAAACTTATTTTAACGAAATTTCTTATAAATTATATTATTTTCGGAAATATTTGAACTCAAAATGTAGAACAAAAAAAGACTTGAAATAACAGAAAATATCTCATTTTCTATCGCATTTGTTCCACCAATTAATTATCAAAATATATTCGTTTCTTTAGCACTGTTTTAAAAGTTCAAATTCCAGTAAAAGTTTTTCAAAATAAGAATAATTTGCAAAAAAAAGTGTTAATTAAAACTCGACTTTTTTCGATATCTATTCCCATACCTCCTTTTATCTTGGAATTATGGTAAAATAGACCCCCTAGAGCCAAATAGGTGGGTCAACTCTGATACTAGAATAGCGAATTCTATTTAAATTTTATCAAAAGATTGATTCAAAAGCTATAGTTTTGTCTCGAATTTAAGAATGAAAGATAAGAGGGTTTAGTATTACTATTAATTGAGTTAAAGATAAGTGGAATGTATGGCAAAAAGCAATTCTATAAATCAAAGATTATTAGAGATCTACTGATTAAACGATGAATTCGTATAAATACGTGTATTAGAGATATAGAACTAAAGTGTGAAAGAGCTCTGGTTTAAGTGATTTATTGATTTTGTTGCGAAAGAGTTGAATAATGGTATGGTTTTGTGAATTCAATGTCTTTCGGAGCGAATGACACGACTATTGATTTATCCAATTGTTATGTAATCGACGTTAAGAGCGATAAACTGGTGAAGTGTTTACTTAATTGACTTACTTTATAAAGAGCTGCCAAATGGCTTTTGGTTGCAATCAGAAAGTGCTGATTAACTCCGGGATGATCTAAATCGTGAGATACGGCCGCCAGTAATGAGCACATGGCCTCTAATGGAGTCAAATGTTGTCTTATTTTGTCCTCTTGTATAAAGCAATGCATAGCTTGAGTCACATCCGCGGCGTGGACTGAATTGTGGTATGGATTGGTGTCGTGATAGCCTAACATACAATCAATCCATTAATTGGTGATAAATGCGGTCAAATAACTCAATTAATACCTGATTCCAAAAATCCTATTCCATTTTAATCGCCAGAAATTGATTGAAAAATAAATTAATTTTATTTTTAAAATGTTTTTAAAAAGTTTTTAAGTTTTTCGAGGATTTGAATGAAATTAATAAAAAGTGGTCTATCAATGATCTCATACATTGGCGCTGAGCTATGCTTGTGCTAAACTCTATCAGCTTTTTTAGACCATTTTTTTCCAATGAACAAATTACATGAGTATATTCCACATATTGATTATGTGATAAACTTGAATAAGTGGTATATTTGAAAAGTTGTACAATAATTAAATTTTATTACTAATTATTGTTATATTCATTGATTGCTATTATAAATGTGTTGGAATGAGGAATAAGAGAAAAGGAATAGCCAAGAGAGGGGAGAGAGCACATAGTATAGAGCACAGAGCAATGAGCATAGAACAGCTCAGTTTAATAATTGGAAAGTTTTAAAAAAAAGGGAATCACTTACGGAAACATCGCATAACATTAATGACATCCAATTTGAAAGTTTCGATAAAACCGTATTCTACGAACAGATGAAATAAAAGACTCGAAAGTGAATGACCACCGGTCAGCACATCCAACGTAAATGTATTGAAACGCCATTTGGAGGATTGTTTCAAATATCTGTTAGTAATGCCATAATAGCTTTGATCGAGAAGTGCTATCGGATCGATATGAATGCTTCGTTGGATACTCTTACGGCGCCGTAATCTTATCAGAAGATATCCCCGATTTTCGTCGTAATCTATCTGATCCTCTTCATTAGGCGAACCATTTTTGGGTGAATGCAGTTCCGGTACTGAATCCAAAACAAAACGTATTTTCAAAATACAGACAAATTATTTGATTAATTGAGGACTGACTGCATTCAATTCGATGTCTATTATTTGATCCGATTGTAGTCGACTCTAATGATTGTTGAGCTGTAGTCTGATGTGTGTCTGCAAAATAGCATTCAATTATTCTCAACCCTTTCCTCAAATTATTTTATTTTTCTTTGCGTCAGTTCTTATGAAAAATGATGTAAACAGTGATCACTCGTTTATAATCAGCTCTTCTTTGCAGAGCATCAAAAGAAATAATTAACTTTCATTCAAAGTCCTAAAATTATGAGCTTTTAATGTTCAGAGATGTGCAAAGATGTGAAGAGATGTTCATCTCTTAAAACAAAATCAATTTCCTTATCTATGATTCTCTCATTCAATCATTAAATGGAAAGAAATGAAAATCTTTTTATAAGAAAATGATTTCCTCTAAATTATTATTAAAACAATTGACAACAAAACAAAAATCAATTGTTCCTCAATATTAGAGTCAATATTAGGTCATATTATTGAAAATGTTTTCCACAAATAAAATATCATTAAAATATTCGTGCATTTTCTAAATAGTAGTGAATTAGTAATGCATTCAATTTGTTAATTGAAAATAAGAGTGAATTGCTTTAAAAGTGTTATAACATATAACACGATAAGATTAATTTGATAATTTGATCAATTGATTATACAATTGATTATATTTCTTAAGGCTTAGGACGCAATTAAATGGAATTAAAAATAGAATGATTTTCTTGTGGTACAATTAATGATACAATTGTAGCTTAATTTGTTAAATAGTTAAATATCAGTTAAATCGTTGGATAAATAATTTAATTGAAACCGTGTCTAACGAGTTGGCAAAACACAACCTCTGAGTCAATAAAATAATGAATTTTAGAGAATTGTTTTTATATGAAAATCGTTGAGACATTAAATGACATTAAATTTGTTTATTTTTTGTAAATAAACCGATTTATGAGTCGTTTATGAGTCGTTTGCCAAACATATAAATAGAGTACAATTGAGAACAAATTTTTGGCATTAATTCAAAGCAATTAATTAAAGAATTCATTTCTGAATCAAAATATTATAATGAATTTGGGTTTGAATTTGGGTTACAATTGAAAGTTAACCGAATCTCTTGAATCAAATCAGATCTCAATTTAGACAAAAATTAATTGCAAACAGAATTATAGGATTCAAGTCTTTGAGTCTTGCAATCGGAGGAACTTTTATCTCTTTCTTCCTAACATTCATAAGATATTCAATGAACTGATTCAAAGTTCAAAGCCTTTGAGATTAACTAGAATTGAACAGAATTGTATGGATGTGCACTTCTCTTCTTGGCCTCTTGTGCCAGCATTTAAGCATTTGATGAGCATTGAGCAGCATTGAGCAGCATTGAGCAGCATTGAGCATGGTCGATTATCATTTCCCAATTTAATTATGTTTTGTAAGACATATTCATCTATAAGTTTCATTTGAGAGAATAATTATCTTTATTGTAGTCTTGTGCTCAAACCATAACAATAAAGATTCTGATAATTTACAAGTCTTTCATTCAAAATGAAAACTCCCAACAAATTAAAAGGAACCGCACTTATCAAACATTATTTACCACCACTCCACCACCACCACCACCATGATCAATCATTAAACAATTCAAGAGGGAGGAGAAGGAAGGGAGGGGAGAGAGAGAAATTTCCGATAGAAATAATAATTATGTGATAAATACCCAGAATCCATGAAAAGCATAGAGTTTGGTCATCCTGTGAATGAACGGTAATGACAGAGGGCTCCTGGAAATGAAGGTTAAATTTTATTAGTTTCAGTGATATTTCAAAATTATATTTAAACTGAAATGAATTCAAAGAATTTCTCTGATATTAGACTAAGAGTTGAAATATAGGTCTCAACTCTGGAGTCAAATGTTTTACATGTTTTGTGTCTTTCATAGAGTATATGACCGATCGATTGACTCAATTGTAATGTAATGGCAAACAAACATAGAGTCCTACAAAATATGACATATATTCTTATCAAAGGTGAGGTCAAAGGTCATAACTTCACTTTATTTTAGAACTCATTTCAAACAAATTTTTATATAAAAGCACTGATTTCTTCAATTATTTGTTTTTCAATCAAAACATCAAAACTTTTGCGAATTATTAAGAATTTAAACTCAAATCAAGACTTAGTGTTGACTTAAAAATTTTGAGGAAATCCCTTAGAAATAGTTCCTAACATTGAGGGGTCGGCGACTAAAGGGTGAATCAATTAGATTGCATACCTGGTTGAGCGGTGAGTGAGGAACGAGTGTCCACTGGAAGTGATTGCCATCAGTGCGGTCACTGTCCACTACAATCACATGCTGTGGTCTTCTGACAGAGCGATTGAATCGCATACAAGTTGTGTAAGGAATCATTACTACAACTAATTATTTGATTCATTTCTTTGAGACATAATATTGCGATCGTTTACTCAACTAACAGACAATCATCAAAACATATGATAAGACCAGTGATGTAGTGATAGTCATATAAGTAATGTATATTTCTGGTCACTCATACCATTCAGTCGTCTTAACTGAGAGGAACGAAAGGGTCGTTGCCCTCAACCGATGCAACCATTGCTTCTCGACTGACACCTTTACTGAGCAACTCTTGCCTCAAGACCTAACCTCTCCATCTCTGTCCAACACAGAGAGTGCGCATTCCTATAGCAACGACCACTTCGAATACGACAGGACTACTATTATAGTATAATACCATACAATCTCGTCGAGACGTACCCCTAATTAATGGCCACTAATTTGATTTAATACTAAATTCTTCATTTAAACTATACTTAGACATCAAATATCGACACAAAATATCTGACAATCATTTGAAGGCACTTAACCTCTTATTTACCGATTTTTGATATTTGTTTTCCACCGAAACACAACTTTATCTCATATTTATCTCAAAATTTTAACACAAAGACAACTATTATATCAATTATTTAATTAATAAACGTTTAATTCAAAAATAAAATAATGTTTTGCCAATAAATCATTAAAAACGATTCACTCGATAGCATAACTATTGATCCCTCACCACATTAATTAATTAAAAAGTAACCATGCCAATTTGCAAATAAGTTCTAATTTTAATCACTTTCTTAGTAAATAGTTTCTTAGTCCTATTCTTGTTTTAAATTCTTGGAAAATTGAGGGGAATATTAGCTCTTGTATTATAAACTAAGTTATAATTAATATAGTATTCAATTGAAATTTTTTATTGATTTCATATAGAGTTTTGATTTCCGAAATTCAAGTTGGATAAAACTATCTTCAATAAGCTATATGTGTAGCCTTTAATTGTAATTAAACAAATTAGAGATAATTTGCATTAAAAAAAATTATATATGAATTTGAAAATTAACATTAACTTAAAGTATTTAAACCTATTTCATAAAATTAATAGATTTAATATTATTTTAAACTTTAAGCGTATTATTGACAAAACATATGGAGAACATGTGGTCAACACGTGATCTCACTTTACTCTGTTTTGAATACATTTTTCATTTTGATTTGAATTTAATTTTGTCTCAAAATATTTCGTTTAATTTGTCTTTTAATTAAAAATTATGATTAAAATCAATGATAACAGTCGTTGGAAGTCAATCCCTATCGTATCTAATGATGGCTTTACTGATAAAGATCTGAACGATTTGGTTGATATTGAAGAATTGGATGATTATTGTGTCCAAAATGATGATAACATCACACAAAATGATAAAAACAAAGAGAAGGCAAAGAAAAAGAAAAAGAAGAAATCATTGAAAAAAGTTAAACAAATCAATGTTTTAAATGAAGATTCGGACGAAGAAGAAGTGAAGAGAAAATTACCGAAATCTATGCATTTATGGCAAAGTCTTAATATCGATGAACCAATTTTGGAAGCACTCCAAGAATTGTCTTTTACGAGTCCGACACCAATTCAGTCGAAGGCCATTAAAGCCGCATTAGAAGATGGATCCGATATTTTAGGCGCCGCAGAGACTGGAAGCGGAAAAACATTGGCGTTTGGAATACCATTAATTACTCAAATCACTAAACATAAATCATTTGACAAAAAATCTAAACTTCTGGCTCTGGTTCTGACGCCAACCCGTGAATTGGCGTTTCAGGTTAAGAAGCATTTGGAAGCCGTTTCCAAATACAGTAATGTTTCCATCGGAGTAATAGTGGGCGGAATGGCTGTTCAAAAACAGGAAAGAGTTTTAAACAAATTGAAACCCGACATTCTGGTGGCCACTCCCGGAAGACTCTGGGAGTTAATTGAAGAAGAGTCGAGCGAACACTTGACTGCGAATACTGTTATGAATATTAAATATTTAGTTATCGATGAAGCGGACAGAATGGCAGAAAAGGGTCACTTCAAAGACTTGGTCCGTCTCTTGGATTTAATTAAACAGAAGCAGATTGAGAGACAAGTCTTCGTATTTTCGGCGACACTTACTCTTACGTATACTCTTCCGAAACGATTGATTGGTCTCAAGAAGAATAAGGGAAACAAAATGACTGAAAAGCAAAAACTCAATCAATTCATTGAAATGTTTGGTTTGAGATCCGATGCCACTCAAGTGATAGACTTGACCCGCAAAGGTGTCGGTACTCCAGGAGCTGATCAATTGACTGAATGTAGAATCAGTTGTTTAGCGGATCAAAAGGATTTGTATTTATATTACTTTATAACTCTATTCAAAGGACGGACTCTAATATTCTGTAACAGTAAAGACTGTTTGCGACGACTTTTAAATGTCCTCAAAGTATTAGAATTGAAACCGCTTTCAATTCACGCCTCAATGCCTCAAAAGAGACGTTTAGAGAGTTTGGAAAAATTTGAAGCAAATCCTCACTCACTTCTAATCGCTACAGATGTGGCCGCTCGGGGTCTCGATATTCCCAATATAGATCACGTGGTTCACTACCAAATTCCAAGAACTGCAGAGATATACGTTCATCGAAGTGGTCGAACTGCCAGAGCCTTCAATAAGGGTTTGAGTTTAATGTTATGCGAACCCAAAGAAGAGGCAAATTATTACAAACAACTCTGCAATTCTTTAAACAATGGAAACGAATTACAAGAGTTTCCAATCGAACAAAGAGTCTTAAAGTCATTAAAAGAAAGGATAGATTTGGCACAAACTTGCGATCAATTGGAACACAAACTAAGAAAAGAGAGATCACGTAATGACTGGTTTCGCACTAACGCTAAAAAGTGTGAAATTTTGACCGAAGAGTCTAATGATTCGGAGGACGACAACGACAATACTTCACTTGAAATTCGAAAACTAAAAGCTATGAAAAAACAATTGAATTCTTCACTAAAGAAACCCATTTCCAGAACAAAATCATTTTACGCCCATCTCTTGAAGAACGAGACTTCAAATTGGACTCAAATTAAAGGTATATTCAATGAAATGTTTTATTCAAATCATTGATTAAATGTTTTATTTTTAGTGAAGAGAAATGCAATCGATTTAATCCAAGAAAACAAAATCAATAAAAACAAAAACAAAAGAAAGAAAATTAAAGAAAATAATTAATAGTTTTAACAAAATTAGAGACAAAACTATTCGTCATTTGTTTTATTCAATAGTTTTTAATTATTTTGTAATTAATTATTAAATTATTTAAAACAATAAATGCGTTAACGGTTTACATAAGACCATAATTTTGATGACTCCAGTGATGATGTATTCCAATGATCGTCATCGATGTCATCTCCCTCTTCATCATCAGTTCGAATAAAGCTCTCGTCATCACTGGTCTGGTATTGAGTGCAAACAATCTGTGATTTGTCTCTTTTATCGCTCATTATATTTGATAACATATTAAAGGCCTGTTTTTTTGCAATCATTTTCATTAATATATGAAATATTCAAATGAAATGAAAAAATTGATGAATAAATAAAAAGGGAATACATTTGGCAAACATTGGAAGACATACCATTAAATGTAAAACAAGAAAACATAACAAAACTTAAGAGAAGGCCACCGAAGCGGCCAATGCTTTGGACTTCTATCGAAACAAAAGTCAAATTAAAATAAAATAAAACCAAAAAATATTTGAATAATTGTTTACCAGTTTTTGTTCTTCTCTTTCGATGTCTTTGTCATCTATACTGTCGGTGACCAAAACCTTTTCAGTAAAATCATTGACCAATTCTTCGCATTCATCTTCAGAGTTAAGTTCTTTAACTAATGAAGACATTGCATTAGTGACAGAGTCGGCCGCAACCAATAGATCCCGATTTACGTGTGAAGAAGTATTCGATGCATTACTTATATCACTCAACATTGACTCAGACGTCGGAGTTGTGGCCAACGAATTAGCTTTTATATTAAGTGTTGAGGCGGCCGATGCCGGAGCACTAGTCGTAACTGATAAGAGGTTTCCGTGATTTTTCAATAACTTCATTAGACCTTCCAATTGAACCATTAAAGAGCGTCGACTGTCCTGTAATGCACTCAAATGAGATTCGAGTTCTTCTTTGCGTTGTCTCAAAGCTCCCAATTCTGTCAACAAAATTGGATCCATTGGTGTTTGGCTAACATTCGAAGCGTAATAGTTATCGGATTTAAGCCTTGAGTCACGCAATTCGTTCTCATGTTTTTCATTCCGAAGTTTTGCGATTTCTTTCATAATTTCTCTGTTTTTTGTCTCTAATTGTGAAATAACTCTCTGTTGTAGTGATATATCAGTGATTACTTCAGAAGCGTTCGCCTCAAGAGCTGCCCCTTTTGTGTGATTGGCCAAAGCGGCTGCATATCTAGCAATCAGTCGGTGTTCTTCTTCACCAAATTTTATATCATTTGCTACACTCGTGGTATAGTTAGACATCGATGGCGGCGATCGATAAATACTATTAGAGCCCGCATAGAGTGACTCCAAATCAGAAGAATTGGATCGCATATTGAGTCCATTGAAGTGGTGAACAGCTGGAGAAGGAGATGGAGGAACGATATGACTCAAATCGAAGCGCTTATCTTTTGGCGGTTCATCCATATATTGCAATTGACTTCGATTTGAAGGAATACATCGGAAAGACTTTCTCAAAGAGTGTCCGATTTGTTTAGTCGGAGACTTCCAATAAGAATATTCTTTACAGGCGTGAGAGTCAGCGCTATGTGAAGCCGACTGTCGGCCCCTCCAGAAGCAGTCCTGACAGAGGTTGTAATTAAAACATTTTTGGCACTTATATCGAAAACCATTGAAAGGCTGCCGATGACAGGCGTCACAGCTTATTGGGTGAATCACGTGCTCTACTTCTGACATTCGGTGAAGAATTACTATCCATGAGATGCAAACGGGAGGACTGTTTGATGTTATAAAGACTGACATAAAAGAGTGTAAATCTATTGGTTGATTGAAGTCGAAGATTGACGCCGAAAGACTGTCATCGTATTGAAAGGTTGCCGTTTCTGAAACGCTTGCCGTTAGAGCCATCGCTTCCTTAAGAAAGGCATTGAATCGGTCCTCAATGAGAAGACCGCGACTCGGATCAGATATCAACGAAAAAATATATCTTAATTTATCGATCAGTTTTCCGAAAGACATTATCGCAAACGCGATCTTAATGGCGAAGACATTGACTTTTCCAATACCTGTCCTATGGATCAACAGATGACAAACATTTGGAAACAATTAGTTTTGAATAATATTTGAATAACATATGAATACTAACGAGTCGTACGCCATTAAAAGCCAACTCAGCATAAGTTCAATAGATTGGTCCAAATTGATGGACACTGACTGTGGAAGACGTTTGGAGAGAGAAAAGTATACGGAAGTGACCAAAGACTCTAATCTCGACACAGATATGACTGAAGATATGTCTTGAAAGCTATGCAAACCATTTTCCCGAATGGCTTCGATGGCGTTCCATAAATCAATTAAATGAACTGATTTTGGATTTAATTTAAAATTAATTTATATTTAAATCAATAAAAAGATTTAAACTCACAGTTAGTCTTGTTTTGGATGAACCGTAGTTTTGATGCCGTCCTATAAGAACTGAAACGAATTACTTCGAAGTTATGTTCGCCTATAAAACAAACTGACATTTAATCTGTCATTTAGTCAAAAGAGTATCCAATTTATACCCATTTCTTTGAGAAGAGTCTCATATTTGGCCGACAAATAGTGGACTTCTTGTCTCTCCATTTGTTCTAAACTCTAATTAAAATCACAAAACATTATTTAATTATAAAATACTTTCACCGAAAGTATTAAAATATATTTCAAATATTTTGTATTAAAATCTGTTTTTAAAAAATTTTATTTATTTTTATTTAAAACAAACATTTTTTTAGTCAAAAATCTTTGCAAATATGGCATGAAATGAATGCCATCTCTTGGATGAGTTCCGTATAAAACCATTTGTTTTGGATGTGTTTTGATATCCATTTGAAGTGCAATTGAAAACATTGAATCGATTTTGGGTAACTCTTTTCATTGTTTATCACTTTTATAATCAAATTTATTGATTAATTCTTCGTTCGTAGAGTGAAAATGTTGGCCAGAATTGTGGGAAGGACTCAAAAATGTTAAATAATTTTGAAATTTTACTGAAATTAAAAACAATTAATTTATTTGACATTTTTGCCCAACAGATGTGAATGTCTTCAAACAAGGATGGAATGAAATTCCTCATTTCTATGTATCATGCTCAATTGGAATATTGGCTACATTTGTACTAATCTATAGGTTAGCGCACACACCTCCCGGAGGTTATATCGTCCGATTCAAAGAGCGATATATGGGTCAGTTTTGCCGATATTTTCCAATTGTTTTGACCTTTGATTTGATTTTTGATTCAGTTATGCGACCCAATGACGACAGACTCGTTGGTTATCCCAAAGAGTATGTGACGGACAAACATCTCCTTAAATAAACTTTATTAGACATTCAAACACTTATTCAATACATAAATAGTTTAATAATTATTAAAATATATTAAAAACTTAATTAAAAATAAATAATAGAATAAATTGAGATATTATTTGCGATTAAATACTTGTTTTGACTTCAGTTTTGACTCAAGTCTTGACTAGAATTGGGAATTAAATTCACTTTTATATGAAATGACTCAAAGGAATGACTAAAAGTATAATTGATTTGAGAGACAATAACTTAAATGCGAATTAAAAACATTATTTGGAAACCAATGAGAAGATTACGAAACCAGACTTCAAGAACAATACTCCAGATATTTGTGTCTTAAAAACCAATCGACACTTAATTTGGGTTTTTGTAAAGAATCGATATTTTTAAAAATATTCAGAGTTTTTGTATTTCGAAGAGTTTGACGTTTGTGTCGTACCAAATGGGAGGCTCTATATTACGCAAATACACGACTCCCCACATATAAGTACGAAACCAAAGTGTAGTTCCAGCGTTTGTCTGATATTTCCTGATAAGTATTGGATGCGGAACAGGTAATAGACCGACAAGAGTTCCGTGTTGTAGGAATTTTAGAATTTCGTTCTCATCGGTGATCCCTTTGTCGATACACATCTTTTCGACCTGAGGTACCAAAACCTGAGCACAGATTCAGTTAATTGAGAGTTAAATAGAATTATGTCAGACCTGAAGCATTCGCATAATAGTCTGAAGCGGAAGCTTTTGCTTCCATGAGTTGATCCATTCAGAAGTTGGCGCCCATTGAGTTGTTCTCTGAGAAGTACTCGAAGATTCGCTCGACTGACGACTTAAAGTGCTTTTATTTGATTGGCTTTCGTGAGAAGGACTTCCACTTTCGTCTTCAATAACCGCAGTCTTAGGATTTGGATGAGTTTTTTCGGTCATTTTGTCGATTCTTGGCGTTGCGGCCAACGATACGTTTAGTGGGGGTTCAGTCGATTCATTAATAGAGGATCCAATAGATTCTTGTTTTTCCAAATGAGTCGTCGGAGAAGTTGGAGACGTAGGACTTGTTGGACAAGATGTCAGACTAGAGCTTGAAATCGAAGAAGAAATGGAAATAGATTTTGGTTTTCGGGTTAGAGTTGTCTTTTTGTTTAATGACTTTTGAATTGTGCAGAAATCTGTCGGAAGATTAGCCAAAGAGTGGAAAATACTTCGTTTTCTGATTATAGTGTAAATCAAATTAGAATTTCCGTCGAATTGATATTGAATTATATTATTGAAGATTTCCAGCAAAAAGAAGACCAAATGATGGTTAGTTTGGTTCGAAAATAAGAACCATTGCGTCGAAAAGGCTTCCAATAAATGCAATAATTTAGTGCTCGAAACCATTGAAAGTGTCTTCAGATATGGGCTCACATTTACCACAATAGTTAACAAACAATCGAATAGAGGCTGAAGTCTTTGGTGTCCGGTTGTTATGATCTTATGAAAGACAATAATCAGAAGGTCTGCGTGAGTGCCCGTAAATATGGGTAAATCCATGGGAACGCTCGCAGAATAGGGTTTGTTTAGACGGACCCCAAAGTTTCGTTCGCCACTCAATAGAAGGAGAATAAAGACTCCGATATGAATGAGTCCAACCCTCGACTGATCTGCTCGACTGTCATTCAAATGATAGAGAATCGGAACCAAAATATCCAAAACATCGCTACTCTTCAGTACATAAAACATAAACTTCTTATTATAGTCACAGACTTTCCAGAAGAGGACCAGTAATTCCTGATGGAATTGAATTTTCTTTGTTGAGTTTGGAATATATGTCTGAATGAGTGGATTATTCAATAATCGGGTGAAACCCTTCAGAATAAATGCAAAATCTTCTTCGCGATGAATTCGAGACAAATAGTTTATGAAAAGATTTTCCTGAAGAAGTTCATCGGCAGCGGCGCCAAAGTTATGGGCGTTATTCGCACTGAAGTCGTGATCCAAAGTTACGATTAGTATCTGAAGAGCGATTTCGACCACAGATTCTTTGGAATCATTGAACAATAAGTGATTGAATGGTAAATAACCAGTTGGATCATAACTGAAGACTGTGTTTAATAAAGAGGTAAAGAGCGGTAATGCGTGACGATTGTCAACAGATGTAAAGAATTGGATCCAACGATTGGGTGTATGTCCCGCTTCGTTGGCCGTCATATACATCGAAGTACTGAAACACGTCAGCAAAAGTCGCAATAATTCGGTTCTGTTTTTGTCGTAAAACGAAGAACTTGTCGTTGGATTTGTGAAACCGACGCCATTTTCCCAAATGTATTCACAGCTATCAATCGATTGTAAGTCTTCGGGTGGACTGTCTGGAGCACCGAATTTACTGCCCTTTGATGGCAACGGAGCGACAGTGAAGTCGGGGCAGAAAAGAAGATCACAAATGGCTAAAAGCAATGATTGGGCCAAAGGAAGGTTCTCCTGACGCACTTCATCGCTTTCATGAGATCCATCAGAAGCCGAGGGCAGACTCGACCAAAAGAATCCCTTCCAATCGGGATCTTCGAAAATATAAGGCAAGACTCGAGTCAATAGTCGTACACTATTTAATACCATCTGTTGCTGTGCTGTTGTATTGCACAGACTGTCCGTCGATTTGACCAATTTTTCGACTGCTTTATAGCAAAAAGTGGCCAAATTTGATGGCGACTCCTCTCTCAAAGCCCTTATTTCTGGTGCAGGTATGAGTGCGAACACATCCCCAATATTAGCAATATTTTCGCACCAAAATTGATCCCAGAAGTGATCGTCTTTGGTATCAATGGGTTGACTTTTAGTGGTCAGTTCTACGATTGCTTTTCGGTAATTCAACTTAGAATCAGTTGTTCCCATCTTTTAAATATTTTTGATTTTTTAAAATTATTTTTTGAGGGATTACTGTCTGTCTGTCTGTCTCTCAATTATATAAAGAGTTTGAAGCGATTAATAAAACGAATAAAACTTATTAAAGTATTTCTGAAAAGATGTCGATTAAACTCAAGATTAGAGTTTAATCTTCATATGAGGACAAACATATGGTTTTGGGATTTAAATTACACACAAATTATTCTTATGAATGACAGGTATTTAATGTTAAAGAGTTTTCCTATCAATACTCTGTCACTAAAAGAATCTATTCTTACGTTATTTTCAAATAAAATTTGGTCCCTTTTTATATACAGTTTTATGTTATGAGAAATTCCCCAAATGTTCACTCAAGAGAAGACTCACTCTATGGCCTCTCCTTTGAGTAAACATTTCGTCATTTGATTACAAAAACAAATCTATTGCTCATCTCTTCTCATCTTTTGTCATCTCTTTCGCTCTTTTGTTAAGTTTTTTAAATTAAAAAAATAATGAATGAAATTATGGTTCGTTTGCAATTGGTTTTATCTGACCATCTCTTCGATGAACAAATCAATAATAGACACGATTTTAGTTTTAATGTCGAAAACAATGGTTTAATTGCTTTTATTAATAATCAAAACTTTCGGCATTTGTTTGCAGAAAATGATTCAATTATCGGATCAATTGTTTGTTATAATAATGATATTAAACAAATTAATTCTTCAAATTCACTGTTCATTTGCATCAAAAACATTGGAAACGATACAAATACTGACCAAAGTCTCGATTCAGTAAAACTAATGATTAATGAAGAGTTTCTCTCTCATTATTGTCTATCACTTGAAGATCAAAGTTTGTTCTTAACATTTGTGCCGAACTGTCCCAAATTGAGTGAAGTGATTGTTGGCGTTAAAGACACTCAATTATATGAATCGATGACCAAAGAGAACCAGTTCTGGTCGGAGATCAAGTCTTTGGTGTCCGACAATAAGTTCTATCTTTTGTGCCGTAAATTTGATACTTTTTGTGCCCACAAAGACTTAATTGTATTGAACTGCAAACCAGTTCTTCAGGGAATCATATCATTGGATACGGAATTGGTTTTAATAAAAATGTCTCAAACTTTGGAACCGAAAGAAAATTCGGAAAATTCATTATCTGATCAAAATTCAACCAATCGTTCAGATAATAGAGTGGTTAATGTCTTGAATTTGATGAACTTTACCTCAAGACTACTAATGAGTCCATCAATCGCTAATAGCTTTGATGGAAGTAATCCTAACCTAAGATCTAATGAGATAACTGCCATTAAAACACTGACGGCTTCCTCAAGTTTTCTGAATTCGATGTCATTTTCATTTAAAATAATAATTTTGTCGAACAGTCCTCTCATTTCTGAAATCGATTCTGAAAACGGATGTGTTTTTGTGTCAACGAATGCATTAATAAATAAACTGAAGACTGAGCCCAAAGATTGGGTTCGGATATGGCTTTCCTCTGAAGACAACACTTTCAAATCAAAACAACGATTTTCCCAAATCTATGCAATCGATTCCTTAATCGATGAGAACGTGGCCTATATTTCCCCCCAATTGTGGTTCAATTTACAGAATTTGTCTTCGGATCCATTCTCTAATCGACCGCTACTTCAACCAAATACTACTTTAATGATAAGAAAAGATATTCTTCCAAAGAATCGAATAAAATATTGTTCGTGTCTTCACTTATCACTCATCCATTCACCCGATTATTCTGCAAATCAAGACTTCAGTGATATTCTGAAGAGTTATTTCAGTAAAAAGCGATATATCGTTAAGAATGATGTGATTGGAGTCTCGACTCGAAATGACGGCACATTCCTATCAAAAAGCAATCAAAACCATTGGCCGATCATTTATTTTCGGGTCAGTCTTATTGAAGGCAACGGATGTTTGGTTGATGTCAATCACTCAAAGTTATATCAAAGCGGAACTACTCATTGTCTGATTCCCGCTTCTCTTCCCTCTTATTATAATCAAAACGATTGGCTTTCATTGGATTCGAGTCCAGTCTTAATGGGTTTGAGCTCAACTGTCAATATTCTGTGCGAAATAATTGAACCATATTTGATGAAAGGCAACGATTTAGTCGGAACTGTTATGATTAGTGGTCCCTCCGGATCAGGAAAGAAAAGTGTAGTCCGAATGATGTGCCGTCACTTCAATCTAAATGTATTTGAAATCTCAGCCAATGATATGATTGGAGAGACTTTCACTCAAACAGAGACCAGAATTAAGTCCAATCTTTCTAAAGCATCGATTTATGCGCCGACTGTTGTCCTCGTCTCTGATATTAATGTCTTTTCGAACACAGAATTATACGATGACTCGAGAATTGCCAACACTTTTGGACAGTCATTATTTGATTTGATTGAAATCAAGAAGGAATGGCCTCTAATAGTAATCGCAACTGATTCTGAACCAAAAAAGATGGCTAACAATGAAATAAATTCTCTCTTCATTCACACAATTGAAATGGAGTGCCTAACTCTGGAGGAAAGGGAACAATTATTGAGAGCACTGGTGGGGCAAATGCCTCTCAGCGATGACATTGATTTGAGTGATTTCGCTCAGAAGACGAATGGGTTTTATTTGGGAGATCTCAAGGCTCTGGTCTCTAAAGCTATTGAATTTGTTTTTGAATATTTCACTCATTCTTATGCTGAGTCAGACTTGAGAGGTATCGCCCTTTCAGGGGCTATATTAACAAATCATCACTTAAGCCAAGCATTAAATGAATTACAAAAATCACACTTTGATTCTATCGGTTCCGCAAATATTCCGAACGTGGAGTGGGATGACATCGGAGGTCACGAAATAATAAAGTCTGAGATTCTGGACACAATCCAATTGCCTCTCGAATGTCCTCAACTTATATCTTTAGGATTTAAGCGATCGGGTGTTCTTCTATATGGTCCGCCCGGAACGGGAAAGACTTTATTAGCCAAAGCGGCAGCAAATCAGTGTTCCCTAAATTTTCTTAGTGTTAAGGGTCCGGAACTCATAAATATGTTCGTCGGACAGAGTGAAGAAAATGTTAGAAATTTATTCAGTAGAGCCCGAAAATGTGGGCCCGCAGTCATCTTTTTCGATGAATTGGACTCTTTGGCGCCCAATAGAGGACACAGCGGAGACTCGGGAGGAGTTATGGATAGAGTAGTTTCTCAGCTTTTAGCAGAAATGGACGGAATAAACAAAGCTAATGATGTGTTTGTCATCGGAGCCACAAATAGACCTGATTTGTTAGACAGCGCTCTTCTAAGACCCGGAAGGTTTGACCGCTTATTATATGTGGGAATTGCAAACGACTCCAAATCAAGACTTCAAATATTGAAGGCATTGACGCGAAAATTTCAATTTGATTCTGACGTTGATTTACAACAATTAGAAAAGAGTTGTCCTCCAGAACTGTCTGGCGCTGACTTTTATTCCATTTGTTCGAATGCCTTAATAAATGCAATCCAAAGAAATATTGAATTACTCGACAATAAATTAATCGAAGAGCAAAACTGTCAGATAATTGTCCAGATGTCAGACTTTCTCTCTATTTTGCCACAAATCCCTAAAACTTAAGAATTTATTATACTTTTGAATCGAAATCGAAAGTTTCGATCATTTGATTTCAATTTAATTGAATTTTGAAAAATAAATTTTCATTGAAATCTAATTTCAATTTTTATTCTCTTCTTTAACCCCTAAATCAGTTTCCAATTGATTTCTAATATTTGTGAAGCGCTCTGAATGAGCAAAAGGTCCGGAAATGTACCCAAACTATGATATCCAGTGTAAAAGTGAAGTTCAGGATTGAGTTTAAGCCTGAGTTTAAGGCATTTCCTTAAGGATTTTCCATAAGTTTAACCTTAAGTTTAGTTTTGAACTGCAATTGAGTTTCACTCAATTGCTATAAATAGTGAAACAAATGTTAACCAAAAGTTAGTATCAGTTTAGATGTAATTAACTAAACGTGAAGTCGATATGAATTTGA